>KQ990542.1:177696-195802 GCA_001598015.1 Dorcoceras hygrometricum
CAATGACGTTTCGAGTCGTGAGGACTAATCTGTACAACCAAGACCGCGGACTTATCCACTCGACAAATGGTAACCACTTGGAAAGTTCGAATGAGGGTAGTTCGATAGATCACCAGGTCACTATCTATCTGCATGCTCAGAACATCACAATGTTCCCTACCAATGAAACATGGTACTTCGCATCGCAGATACTAGTCTCGAACTCGGGCGGCCTTATCCTCATTTTGACGGTTTCGAGTCGTGAGGACTAATCAGTACAACCAAGATCTCGGACTTATCCACTCGACAAATGGTAACCACTTGGAAAGTCCGAATGAGGGTAGTTCGATAGATCACCAGGTCACTATCTATCTGCATGCTCAGAACATCACAATGTTCCCTACCAATGAAACATGGTACTTCGCATCGCAGATACTAGTCTCGAACTCGGGCGGCCTTATCCTCATTTTGACGGCCCAATCGACTAGGAACATGTACAGAATATACAGCGACTATTAGATGTGTTTCATGATAGCCGTCATACCCACTATCACATCTAACATACGCTTCAGTGCATTCTAGGTCTTTACTCAACGCAATTGTAAATCATTACACACATAATGAAAGTAAAGAACGCCATATAAGTAAATGCGAATATCATATATAAAGACTGTCTGTACAAGAGTCTATAAAACCCACACGCCACAAGTTGGCTAGTTGGGCATCTACTCTAACAATCTCCCACTTGCCCTAAAGCCAACTACTCATCAGACGCAGTCCCATTGTTTCGCGATGTTTTTCAAACAACGGTCCAGGCAAGGGCTTCGTAAGTGGATCAGCAACGTTGTCCGCAGAGGTGACTCTCTCAACTCCTATGTCACCTCTAGCCACAATATCCCGGATTATGTGGTATTTCCTCAGTATGTGTTTGGATCTTTGGTGAGACCTAGGCTCCTTTTCTTGCACAACGGCACCCGTGTTGTCGCAGTACACCGGGACTGGACCAACTCCATTAGGAATGACGCCCAACTCTTGGACGAAATTTCTTATCCAAACGGCCTCCTTAGCAACAGCTGATGCTGCAATGTACTCAGCCTCAGTGGTTGAATCCGCGATGGTGTCTTGCTTGGAACTCTTCCAAGAGACAGCACCACCATTGAGCATGAATACAAATCCAGAGGTTGATTTCGAATCATCCACGTCACACTGGAAGCTAGAATCAGTGTAGCCTTCCAGTTTCAGTTCACCACCCCCGTAGACCATGAACATATTCTTAGTCTTTCGTAAGTACTTAAGAATATCCTTCACGGCCTTCCAATGCAATTGGCCGAGGTTGGCCTGATAGCGGCTCGTGACACTCAGAGCATACGCGACATCCGGTCTAGTCGAGATCATGCCATACATAATACTACATATTGCCGAGGCATATGGGACAGCCGTGAACCTCTCATGTCGAGAGTTCTCCCCGTACAGTTCCTTGAGATGAAAAATTATGGCAGAGGCATACTTTGTCTTCTCAAAGCGCCGTTGCATTTCATTGGACATCGATGCCATCACATAGCATCGAGCTTTAACCTCGTCGTCACGTCATTGGTTAAGCGTAATCAGCTCCTCAGGGCTGATATCGGCAGGGGTTTCCTCCGGAGGAGACTTCTCTATCGTATAGAGAAACCTTTCCGAAGCCAGTACAAGATTAAGGTTGCGGAGCCAGTCTTGGTAGTTAAGACCAGTGAACCTGTTGCTATCCAGTATAGCAGCAAGCGGGTTTTTCATCGAAACCATTTTTATAGCAGTTATAATGAAATGAAAACAGACATGCATTACTGACTATATAAAAATAAACTCTAAGACATAAAACATGGTCATTTAGTTTTATGAATTACCTTCCCACTATTTTAACGATTTCACCACCCTCTAATGAAATCGAGAAAACAGGTTTATTTAGTGGGTACACGGAGTCCAATCAAGCGATCATGGACCCGAATAATATCAGCCATCCATGACCACCAAAAGGTAGTTTTACGATTGCAGCCGGTGCAACCTCCATGTATTCACCTCACGTCCAGTAAGGGCCCAATAATATGACGCCGTTTACTATCACGTGTCAAGATTGACCCATCAATGTTGAGTCGTGAAGGACGGTCCCCTTAACATCCCCAATAATATGAGCCAACGTTAAAGGGAGTTCCAACCGACTCACAACAGTTGTCAATGGCGTGGACAGCTTTCCGGCATACATGACCCCCTCAATAATATGAGCCGGGCCATGTATACGGATAGCATCGACGTACACCCATTGTTGATGGAAGGTAGGGTTAATTTAAACAATTTTAAATACCCTTTAGTTTATCGAATAAACATTTTATATTGATATAAGTTTTAAATCGAATTTAAAACGAGGGATTTTATTTTTGAAAAATTTTGGTCTCATGCATATTTAAATCTAATTTAAAACATGCAAACATGCGGATTCAATTAAACTATATATCAACATATATAAAGTAAACATTGGGATGATCGATCGCGAGAGCTATGCGGTCCGTGGTTGCCAGCCACGGACCTGGGTCCAATCCTAGGGGTAATGCAATATGCAATGCAATCCTATTACAATGCTTTCCGATTTTATAGATCTTCGGTCTTCAATATCTTGATCGTCATCTCCACCATCTTCGGATGTCCTCCCACTAAATCTAGTAATTTACATTTAAATTGCTATGACAGATAAGGGATACATTTATCAAGGGGTGGGAACGGGCCACAAACAGGCCCACTTTAAATGATAATCAAATATATTAAAAAACCGAAATCAAATAAAACCTATTGCATACACCTAACACATTGGGCACGACTCTCGATCACCCCAATCATGCAATTAATCTAATTAACATGCATAATTAAATAATCTAATTATTTATTGTAAAATCATATTCTAATTACGAAATCGTATTTTATAATAAAATCGTATTTTGCCGATAAAACAAAATCATATTTTATTACAAAATCACATTTCATAATTAAAATCACATTTTACTAATTTTAATTGTATCAAATTAGGATTAAAGCAATTTTAGACCCAAAAACTTAAAAGTTCAAAATCGATCAAAACCGGGCCCGACATCGCATACCGGCCCGAAAACTTCACGGGCGGCCCGGGACAGGCCCGAACCAAACCCAAAAAGAAATCAGACTAGCCATCACGACATCGCCGGAGACTCGCCGGAGCGGCGGCCGGCCGGCGGAGGGCGCCACCATCGAAATCGCACGACGCGAGGCTACGCGAGCGGCCGCAACATGTGCGGCGCAGTCGCGCGCCAACGTGCGCCATGGTGCGTCGACGTGCGGCGCTCCTCCCCGACCAGCACGCAAGGACAGCGGCGCCTCCTTCCTCGACGTCGCGCAACCAGTGCGTGTAGGAGCAGCAGGTGGCCGCCCAAAGTCCGAACGAGGGTAGTTCGATAGATCACCAGGTCACTATCTATCTGCATGCTCAGAACATCACAATGTTCCCTACCAATGAAACATGGTACTTCGCATCGCAGATACTAGTCTCGAACTCGGGCGGCCTTATCCTGATTTTGACGGCCCAATCGACTAGGAACATGTTCAGAATACACAACGACTATTAGATGTGTTCGATGATAGCCGTCATACCCACTATCACATCTAACATACGCTTTAGTGCATTCTAGGTCTTTACTCAACGCAATTGTAAATCATTACACACATAATGAAAGTAAAGAACGCCATATAAGTAAATGCGAATATCATATATAAAGACTGTTTGTACAAGAGTCTATAAAACCCACACGCCACAAGTTGGCTAGTTGGGCATCTACTCTAATATTTGGCAAGTCCACGCATTAGCTTTGATTCCATCATTCTGGTGTCATGATAATCCCGATCAACGATCAGATATCACCAATATGTTCAGTACACAAACTATCTATTATGATGCGGAATCAAATTCCTGGACCAGAAGATTTAAATATGGCAGTTTGGCTCCTTATCACTGATTTTTGAAGTCGTACTCTCTGATAGGATCGAAAATAGGGTACCAGATCGCAAAAACGCTCTTATACCAATTGATAAGATCAAAAACAGGGTACCATATCATAAAAACGCTCTGATATCAATTGATAGGATCGATTGGGGGGTGCCTTGGGCTCTCACACAGCTCAGGCACCCATCCTTAGATCAAAAGCCCAGATTACGTGCATTTAAAAATTTTGGTTTGAAAACCAGCACGCAATAGGGAAATAAAATTGCCCCACATCTGGACTAGCAGCTCTACAAGCTGGTCCAGATCACGTGCAATCTGGTTACTTAAATCTTGAGTTGTAATAGCTCAGTGTTCTTGAAAGGTTAGAGCACCGAGAGATTGATCAGGTAAGATATAAAATATTACGGAAACAACCTGAACTACCATCTAAAAATTGAAAGCTTATTAACAAGTTTTAAACACATTTTAAAGTAAGCAATGCGTGAATGTTAAATGCAGAAAGCTGTAAAGAAATACATTGCAATTTGTTTATGGAAGTTCGGAGCTGAATCTCCTACGTATCCCCTTCTTCCACACGGGAAGGATCCACTAGAAATTTGAATACAACAGTTTCTGCTGCAACCCGATCCGACAGCCCTCAAGCTGCAAGAATTCCTATCCACCAATGCACACCAACTTGCATGTTGTGTGTCTAACAACACTTCTTTTACGTCTCAGTGAGAAAGACTAAAAGACTTGTTTAACGTCTCTGTCCAAAGACTACAAGAGAGAGGTATATATTGTGGTTTTGATTCACCCACAGAACCTAATCAGTTCATCATAGGAATCTGCAAGTGAATCGTGTGTGAGAGTTTTACAATGTTAGCTCACTCTCTCTATTGTACTCTCACACACTGGAATGTGCTCCTCTCTGAGCTGGTCTGTCGATGTCTTCCCAGGATTGTGCTGTCGAATAAGATAACTCTTTGAAGCTCAATGTATGTGCACCAGCTACACCTGGGCACGAGACCAGCTTGCACATCAGCTGCCACTTGAGTGTGCAAACTTTCGACTAGCTCTGCTCTTGTATTCTGTTTCGCTCTATTCTTCTCGTCAAGATATCCTCTCCTCTCGCATTTGCTCTATTCATCTCTTGTATTCAGCTTGTGCTGCTTCTCTTGATATAAAGCCTCTGATCTGTTATATCAGTTGGACACAAAGTATAGCCGTTATAAAGACTTCTGATAAAGTTGTACTTTGTGTCCTTTATCAATAATTTTGTTGCAGGCTTTATATGACTTGAGCTCTCTTTTTTTCTGCTCTTACAACCTTTCCAAACTTTGAGCTCTGTGTCTCGATCACACAAATTAGTTTGTCTTCTAGTATTCAGAAATTGCACAAAATAATTTATCTGATCTAGCGCAAGACTTCTGATCTGGTCTACTAGCGGGTGTCCTCCCAGCTGGTTTCCTTCATCTGTTCTGCTCTTGAGCTGATCTGCGCTTCTTCTCTAAGTTGCATTTTTTGTCTGCCCTTGTTCACAGCTGCTCTTGTTCTGTTCTTTCCTGCTCTTGTCTGCTCTTGAACATTGCTGGGCTATAAGCTTGTTTCCCAGCTGGTTTCTTCTTTCATTACAGCGATCTTCCTCCACGATTCCTTGGTATCGAACAACATGTGATCCTCTACACTGGACAAATCTTGCACCAGTAATTATATCCCTTCTTCTTTGGATCACATCTGTTCTGATTCAGCTTTCACTGGATCTGTACTTGACCACCGATCAAAGTTGTTCGTCTCCTGAGCTGCTTTTTCTTTGTTGTATCAGCTTGGACGTCCCTTTACTGTTCCAGTTTGGATGTCTTCTGCCGCACCAGCTTTGACATCGCCTTAATAGCATGTAGCTCTCGTCCAATCTGATCTGCTTTAGTATTTATCCAGCTTGGACCTATGGAGACTGATCGAGCCCACCCTGCTCTTGTATTTTCATCTTCTTCAACAGGGTTCACCTCGAGCTCGTCAAACTTCTCACAGATTCTTCCTCATCTCCATCTTCATCTTCATCTTCCACAATAAACCCATCTCTCGTAAGCATCCAGCTTGACTTACATCCCTGATCTGGTCTTCTTCTATCCGAGCTGGTTTGTCCTTAACCAGCTTGGATATCCTCTACGCTGCTCTGGGACTGCACATCATTTTAAAACCGTTAGTGAGATAATAGCAGGTTTTGTGTCAATCAAAATTAAGATTCTGATTTGTAAAAACAGATCCAACACTCTCCATCTCACTTTCAACATACTCAACACTTTGAGCTTAATATCCGTACGGGAATTAGGAAATCAGTATCTAAGTGATCGTGAATGATTCAAGGATACAGCTAGCTGTGGGCTCATAACTCCTTGTGACTCAGAGAACATATTCTCTACCCATAAAAAGCGTCAACATCCCCCCATGATTACTAGGTATCACTAATAGTGCCTGCAAGAACCAGTCGGTCATGGCTAGCATAAAACTAATCATTTCATCTCAAATATCCAATCAAATCGATGGTCATTGGTAAATCGAGAGTAGATAAAGATTCGATAACCATGCAATACATATTGGAGATCAAATAGCGAGATCGCATGTGATACTAAGTAAACCCATTTACCTAAAGAACATCTAGTACTCTGGCCAGAGATTTATCATATTATTATCTTCTCAGATAGCATAGGATATCCACGCACAAAGGCACGGTGAATCCTCGACAACAAAGCATCAACTCCTACATGCATCGGGACCTCACCCAATCCCGTGACCTGATGACCCCTCACGGAGTCGATAAACGGGTCAAAATGAGACGTCTATCATGCAGAGTCTCAATGATGTTTCGAGACCTATAGACTAATCATGTATAACCAAGATCTCAAAATTAATCCACTCGAAAAATGGTAACCACTTGGAAAGTTCGAATGAGGGCGGTACGATAGATCATCGGGTCACTATCTATCATGAATGCTCTGAGCATCTCCATGTTTCCTAACAATGAAAACGTGGTACTTTGCATCACAGATGCTAGTCTCAAACTCGGGCGGCTCTTATCCTTGTTTTGGACGGATCAATTGACTAGGAACTAATTTAGACTGTACAGTGAGTATTAGATGTGTTTCATGATGGCCATCCAATCCAATATCACATCTAACATGCACTATGGTACATTCAATTTCTTTATTCAACTACTTTGTGCAATAAAAAAAAGATAAAAATACCAAAATAAATGTAAATTATATAAATGAATAAGATCATTTTTTACAATAGAGTCAACAAAGCCCGCTGCCAACAGTTGGCTAGTTGGACACCTACTCTAACACAATGAAAGGAATTAACTTGCCTCGATAACGGATTAGACAACGTCTGAGAGAAGTTTCATCGTAGGGATGCACACCAAGCACGATCAGTTAAGCTCTTTGAAAACTGATGCTTTGGCTTTTGCCTTCCGTACTCTAGCAGTCTCTTAAATACTAACTTTTTACAGCGTATACATTGGGGAAAAAGAATATAAAATCCAGGCTTAAAATGTGCTACATTGAAGTTCTTTGTCAGTTTTCAGAAGTGCTTCGGTTATAATGGTAGGCTTTAAATGTGCTACATTAAAAATGCTGTTTTAGATACTACTGCTAGAGGACGGCTGATTTGTTTACTATTTTTCTTCCAAATTAAGCCAGCAGCTTGGATCGTGCTTCTTGTGTTTTTCCTCCGAGATTCTTCCTCTAAACCTTGCCCTTGATCAGAAATCAGACCAGCACAGATGAAAACTAAGTCGCTCAAATAAATGATATAACAATGACAATAAATAAAACATCATTGTAAACTTAATAAACAGTCATCTAATATATATGGATTTTATGGAATCCTAGGCGTTATATGATCTGCTCTGATTCTCTGAGCTCATCTGCTATATCTAAACTTATCTGTTTATCTTATCTGATGATCTGTTATATTGATGAGTTCTGCACTTCTAATCTGATCTGAACAAATTCATCTGAACTTATCTGAAACTATTATGTTCTGCTCAACTGAACGACTCTTGTTCTGAACTTTTCTGAACACTTTGTTGAGCTGATTATGAAACAATACACTGCTCTGAGTATTCTGCCGTTCTTGTTGGCACACGGTGGATCCGGATCCCACCCGTGGTGGCGCAGTGAAGTTTAATAAAGCAGGTAATAAACATACATAGGATGTTTATATGGTCTATCTTTGGTGACATTGCGACCGGCTCTGACTATTCCGCAAACGAGAAATAGCACTTCAATTGTTGAATCTGAATCAACGCCTAATTCGGTCATGACAAGAATCCCAATCCAGACACTACCTTGCACTAGAAAGCATAGTAGATGGTCACAAACAGAATGAGCACGATGAACCGTACACGGCAAGGCGCGGTGGGCAACGAGTGGCGGCGACGTGAGATGGCTGGGAAGGTGGAGAGGGCGGAAATTGAGAGAAAAAGTGGAGGCTAGATTATTGTTCAATAATCAACAACTACTATGTCATTGTGTCTCCACATTGTCATATTTATAGATGTAGATACAGAGTTTGAGTTGGACTCAAATAGTGCACATTAGTTTCGACTCAAACAATGCACATTCGTTTCGAGTCAAATAGTGCACCTTCGTTTCAAGTCCCTCAATGTGATGCTATCATAATCCCGATCGTTGATCGGATATCACCTATGTGTTCAGCGTGAAAAAATGATTATTATGATGCATAATCAAATTCTCAAACCACTGAATCTATATATAGCAGGTTCACTCCTCTACCAATTTTGGAAGTTATACTCTCATTCTTCCTTCCACTATACTCAACACTTGAGCTCCATATCTATACAAGAATTGAGAATCCAGTGCGCGTGTGACCCTCAATGGTCCAGGGATACAGCTAGCCATGGGCTCTCAACTCCTTGTGAATCGAAGAACACATTCTCCGACTTATCCCCCGGACCATGGTAAAGCGTCTAGCAACATCGCCCCATGATCTCCTAGGTGTTAATGATAGTGCATGCAAGAACAGTCGGTCATGGTTAGCATACAGCATGGTCCCTTCAACTCAAATACCTTGATCGAATCAACGACCATTGGTAAATCGAGAGTCGCTAAAGATTCGATTGTCATGCATATATTTTGGAGATCAAATAGTGACATCGCATGTGCTCCTAGATAAACCCGTTTATTCTAAAGAACATCTAGTACTCTGGTTAGAAATTTGTCACACTATTATCTCATAAGATAACATCGGATATACATGACCTCAGGCAAGAGGTGAATCCTCGACAATAATGTTAGAGTAGATGCCCAACTAGCCAACTTGTGGCGTGTGGGTTTATAGACTCTTGTATATGACAATCTTTATATATGATATTCACATTTATTTATATGGCATTCTTTACTTTCATTGTGTGTATGATGATTTACAATTGCGTTGAGTAAAGACCTAGAATGCACTAAAGCGTATGTTAGATGTGATAGTGGGTATGACGGCTATCATGAAACACATCTACTATAGCGACTCTCGATTTACCAATGGTCGTTGATCCGATCGGGATATATGGATTGAAAGGACCGTACTGTACGCTAACCACGACCAACTGGTTCTTGCAGGCACTATCAGTGATACCTAGGGGATCATGGGGCGATGTTGCTAGACGCTCTTACCATGATCCGATGGGCAAGTCCGGGATTGTGATCCCGGAGCCACAATGGTTGTGGACCCACGGCTAGTTGTATCCCTGAACCATTGAGGGTCACACAAGTACTGGATTCGAGATTCCCGCACGGATACTCAGCTCAATGTGTTGAGCATACGAAGAGGATTTTGGGAGTGCGACTTCCTAAAAAGTCAACAGAGGTCAAATCGTGATTTGCCGATGTTGAGGGGCAAAACGGTCATTTTGCACTGGGGTTCTGAAAAATGGTTTTTCATATCATAGAATTCAGTTTTGGAAACTGAGTCGATCGGTCCGATCTGATCGGCAATCGGAGTTACGGTGAAGTCTCGGTGATGGAGATGAAATGAATGTTCATCTGTTGGACCCGGGCCCGTTGGGCCGGATCCAAATACATCACCAAGTCTATTTAATTAGACTTAACCTCATTGTAACAACTACACTTAAGCTAAAACCCTAACCCTAAGCACTCTTGGCCGCCGCCCCCTCTCTTCATCTACCTCACGCCGCGCCGCCGCCGCCGCTCGCCAGAAAATTGTTTCCGGCCAACTTTTCGAGGAGAATCCGTCCGCGTCGATCTCGTCAGGCCTTCTAGTGCAGGCTGACGAAGGAGTCTCGCATCCGGTCGTGGACCTGATTGGCGTTATCTACCGCAGTCTACCGTGAAGTGCCGTTTTTCTTTACGAAACCGGTCGGAGCCAGGCACGAGTTGCCAGCAAGGTATTCTACAAAACACCCTATGAATGTCATAGTTTGTTGATTGTTTTATCGTATTGATCGTCTCCCGGCACATGTTTTTCGTTCTTCCGCTGCCCCACCGGGAGGCGTGATCCGGATCCCAACAAATAAAGCATCGAATCCTACATGTATCATGACCTCACCCAATCTCGCCACCTGATGACGTTCATGGAGTCGTAAACGAGCCAAAGTGAGGCGACTAGCATGTAAAGTCTCAAATATGTTTCGAGTAATAAGGAATAATTGTGTACAATCAAGACCTCAGACTTTCAACAAATGATAATCACTAGGAAAGTCCGAACGATAGTTGTTCAATAGATTACCAGGTCACTATCCAGCTGCATGCTTAGAACATCTCCATGTTCTCTATCAATGAAACGTGGTACTTCACATCGTAAGTTCTAGTCTCAAACTCGGGCGGCCGTTATCCTTATTTATATCCCAATCGACTTGGAACTGATTTAGAATGCACGTAACTATTAGATGTGTTAGTCATTAAATCTACTATCACATCTAACATACACTAACATTCAAAGTCTTTATCTAACATGTTTGAACAATAAAAGAAAAGATAAAGAATGCTATGTAAAATGTAAATTATATAATTGAATAAAGATCGTTTTTACAATAGAGTCAACAAAGCCTGCTACCAACAGTTGGCTAGCCGGACACCTACTCTAACATTTCTTAACACTGATTTAAACTGAACCTAACTGTTCTACTTACTGATCTATTCTTCTAATCTGATCTGTACTGAGTTGTTCTCAACTGAATTGATCTCATCTGTTCTATTCTCATCTGACTCTGTTCGCATCTGATCTGAACTCTGAATTGTTTATCGCATCTGATCAATACTTAGCTAAACTGCTATCTGATCTACTCTTGAACTGATCTGCTCTTCTCAACTCTAACTGAGCTCAACTTTTCATTTACATTGTACAGTTCTTCAGTTGATCTGCTCGGCTCTTTTCTAATATGATTCTAGCTTGGCCTGCATATTCGCGTAAACTTATTACAAACATCATAACTAGTTTTTTTTTATCAAAATTAAGATCTGATCTGTTTCTAGATCCAACATATTAAAATGGTGTAAGCATGATATTATTTTAATATAGATAAATATTATATTATAAATTTGGAAGAAAACTAAAAATTTGTTCATAATTATATTTTATTAGTTACAAATTAACTTTTAGATTGAATTCTATGAATCCCATCAAATTCAACCATTTTTATTAAAAATGAAATAATACATATTCCATTTGAAATTACCTCGCAGATGTAAATCAAAATAGAATATATAGATCCAAATAACTGTGACCCAAAAAAACTATGTGGACCTGGCCACGGACCGAGACAACCCGTGGACCTAACTGGACCCGGCCCGTGGTCAACGGGTCGGTTAACCAGGTCAACACGTTTGACCATGACTAGGACCAGACCCATCGACAAAAGGGCTGATTACGGTTTCCAAAGTTGGTGACCCATTGACCCATCGGTCCGACCTGTAACCGTCCCCGCGGGTCGCCCATTTTTTGAAAAAGGGTCGACCCATCGGGTTGGGTCTGGGTCGGACCCGGCGTGTTGACCATTCAAAGTTAAAAAAAGAAAGAAATAATACAATGGTCGACCCACACGTTCCGACCCCTTTCATTCTTTCCACACCAACTATTTATCTATCAGTCTCATATTCTCCTCTCAATTTCTGATTCTCTTAAACTCTCCTAATGTTTTATTCTATTAAGCTATCATAAATTCCTAATCTCTTATTCTTTTAATCGTTATACTACAATATAAATGATGGAATAAAGACGTCGTGGTGGTCATAAAGGAAAGTCTATTGTTCCTCAAACAAATATTGATTCTCCATTAAATATCGACGAACTTGAATTTCTTTTCTCCGACGACGAGAATACTCAAGAACATGTCAAAGCCCAACCAGCAAGCCAGCAAATCAAAGGGACTCAAGGCAGCATGATTACACGGACGATGCCAACGGGTGGGCGAACCAAATCCAATATTTTCATCAAACACTTAGATAAGATGACACTTCCTTCCGGTAATATGCAAGTAATATGTAAATTGTAAAACACCGAACCAAAAATCTCAAATAATTAAACTGGAAAGGTGCAAATTGAAAGGTAACAATTTGTAACGCCTAGAAATCCTGAATACGTAGAAATGAGTGCATGACTAGGGGGAAAATCATCTTAGAAAATTACATGTGATTTTATATGATTTATTTATAGTTTTAATGCTGCATGATATGCATGTTCTATTTTTAGTCTGTTTGAGTTCCGGACACGTGGACGAGACTAGGGACGACCGAGATGAAAATTATTTGAGATTTTTAAACCCTTAGATTTTTAAGAACAAATTTATTATTTTTAAGCAGCAATTTTCGAAAATTGGGGTTTTCATGATTATTTTTCAGGGGAACTCGTTTTTCACCTATACAGGCTATTTTAATGGACTTTATTGTATTTTAAAATTGGGGAGGACTTTTATTTCGAAAATTAGAGATTTTAAAGCATGGAGTAGAGTTTTTATTAACATGGTAACTTAATGGAGGGATAGAATAGTAAAAATCCTTTTTAATTTTCTTAATTAAACCTTAGGGGTCATTTTAGTCACCCTCATTTTCTCAAACTCAAAACTTTTGCAAAACTTAGCCACCATTATCTTCTCCCTCACTCCCACGCCTCCTCCCTCCCCTGAAGCACGAAAATTTCAAGTTCTCGGTGTTTCAAGGTGGTTTTGGTCCCGATCTCGCGTCCTACACGTCGGTAACTAACAGATCTCCTCTTTCTCTAATCCAGGCATGTTATATCTCTCCTTTTCTCACCGTTTAAATCATAGTATACTGTTTTTTTTTTTTAAATGATGTGCATGATTTATATGTGTTTTGATTAGATCCATGTTTAAAGTTTGAGATCCATGCATGCATCATGTTTTTCAACACGTGTTTGATTCAGTCTTGATATGCTTCGGTCATGGGCGGTTCATGGGGCTAGGGTTTGGTCCAAGGGTGGTCCAGCTAGTTAGTCCATCAAGTTAGGATCATGTAGATCCAAAAAGAAGTGATTTGGTCAAGGAATGAATTAGTTACGAATTTTATGATCAGCACGTGTGACGCCCAAACCCAACGGGGCCACGAGATTTGGGGTGAATAAAAATTTTCGAATAAAAGAAGGGCTAAAAGATAATTCGCTATAGGCTATATCTCCTATAACTTGAAAGAAAACTCGAAACATAAACCAGACACAGACAATTTACACTACTGTGCCGCCAACTGGTGGAAACAATGATTGCGGAAAACAAGTCTTATATATATATTACAATTGCGATTACAACAATTTTCATTCTATATGAATATACAAAAGTTGTAACTGATCTAATACAGATCCTACAAAAGATAGAATCACATGAGTCTAGACAGGGATTACGTTGGCCCCTTGATAAACACAACCACCCAGCTGCTGGTTCAATTTTCACCTGTTGTTCTTCCATGAGTTGTCGCACCTGCACCAATTTAAAAGCTAGTGAGCCTAAAGGCTCAGCAGGTAAAACCTGGGTAATAACAATTCAAATATACAGGTGGACATCTGTTCAATACATATGTTAAGGAACTTCAATGAACAATATATTTTTCGTAAATAGTTCAATAAACATTCAATGGCAGAAACAGGGGATGATAGCCCAGATTCTCATTGTTAACATTTTCAATATCGTTTTCAGTTGATCATGGCATATAAGTTCCTCATGGTCCGTGTTGCGCTTGATCAAATGACTTCGGAAATCCGTTCTAGCATATAGCTCATATGAAAGGGCAGCCGACATCTGGACGACTACTCACCCTTCTTCAATGGGTGACCGTCAACTATCTATGCCATAATCTAAAATAGCTTTTGTTCCTTAACAATCCTTTCTTTAAACATTCCTTGAAATTTTTGTAAATCATCGGGTTCCATCATTTTAAACATTTGCTTCCCATTTTAAAACTTTACTGAGAATCGAATTCAACCTTTGGGAACTTATCGTTAAAATGGAACTGGTCGAAAGAAAACCAGTCGCAAGGAATAGGAAACCAGTCGCAAGACAGGAATCCAGTCGCAAGGTCTTTTAAACAAATGTAAAGTGAAACGACGTCATTAGCGCATAAACCAGTCGCAATGAACAGTCCAACCAGTCGCAGGATAAGAAAACGCTAACATACAGAACCAGTCGCAACTTGGAATATATGAATTAAGTGAAACGATGTCGCAGCGTGTCAACCAGTCGCAGGAATAATAAAATAAATATTGCAACTACTGAATTCTAACAAAGGAATTGCAACTGCTGAATTAGTTCAATAGGAATGCACCTGCTGGTGTTAACAAAGAAATACACCTGGTGGTTTAGCAAAAGAAATGCACCTGCTGGTGAACAGTGCACCAACTGGAATTTACGAAAGAAATACAACGACTAAAATATTTCAATAGGAATGTACCTGCTGCCCGACTTTATACTGATTCAACTAGCAACTACTGATTACACAATCATCAAATCCCGACATTACAGCAAAAGGAAGAACATTCGTAAACATTATAACAATGCAGCTGCTGAATCTTAATAAGGAGATGCAGCTGCTGGAACATAACTCGATATTTGTAACATCAAAACAACAACTATGCCATCAGCCGTTGCCTATCAAACCATACTTTATAATGATTCAACTAGCAACTACCGATTACACAATCATCAAATCTTGATATTACGACTTTTAAACTGAAGAACATTCATAGACTTTCTTGAACAATCGAATCCTCAGTTCTTTGAAACATTCATAACTTTCTGGAAAACATTTTGGAAGCATCAATATCATTTCAAAACATCATTTTGAACCCATCTTTCCTTTCCTTTTTCATGTTTAAAACATCTTAAAACATGAACTTCGAAACTTACAATAACATATAGGCAAGAAGACTCAGAACCATGAATATATGCTTTAAATGGTGAGTCAAGAAACAGCTTTTACTTGCCTTAACCGTAGCTTTGCAACAGCAGCTGATCCCTGCAGAATTCTTCCCCTTGAGCAATACACGAACTTCTCTGCAAATAACTTTGAAGAACACAGGAGGATTTCTTTGAAAATGATAAAGATCTTTCTTTAAAAACAGGTTTAAATACCAAAGGGATTAGTGGAAAGCTACTTATAATATTTAGCATGACACACTTTAAACAAGTTGCATTATTTTAATAAAAACTCCCTTCTAACCATTTTAAATTTGTAAAGTACCAAACCTTTTCCAAAAGAAATCATTTCACCTCCTTAAAGATATTTTCAATCCATTTCAAATAAACTAGCTCGTGCATCACCCTTGGAGTCATCCGCTGGAACCTGCTACGTCACACTATTTTCTGAAAGCAATTAGTTTCAACAATGCATAACATATTTTAGAAATTCCATTTTAAATAAACAATATGCATATCGTGGTCCTAAGGATTTTTGGGGCGTTACAACTCTACCCTCCTTATTGAAATTTCGTCCTCGAAATTTACGTACCAAATAAATATGGGTAAATACTAAACATATCAGCTTCTATTTTCCACGTTGCTTCTCGCTCCGACTGATTAGTCCATTGCACTTTAACCATAGGAATGCTACGGTTTCTTAACCTTCTAATTTCTCGGAGGAGAATTCTTTCTGGGTGTTCTTCATAACTTAAATCCGGTGCTAACTGGATTGGTTCATGGCTCAACACATGTGAAGGGTTGGGTACATATTTCCTTAAAGTTGAAACATGGAATACGTTGTGTACTGCTTCCAGCTGAGGCGGTAGTGCTAATCGATAGGCTAATGTTCCTATCTTCTCCAATATTTCATACGGTCCAATATATCTTGGACTCAGCTTTCCTTTCTTCCCAAAACGCATAACTCCTCTCATTGGAGCTATTCTCAGGAATACATGATCACCTACCTCAAAATTCAGTTCCCTTCTTCGATTGTCTGCATAACTTTACTGTCGACTTTGAGCAGCTTTCATTTGTTCCTTTATCTTTCGAACAACTGCTGCTGTTTGCTCCACAATATCTGGTCCTAAACCAGCTCTTTCTCCAACTTCATCCCAATGAAGTGGTGTTCTACATTTCCTACCATACAGTGCTTCATAGGGGGCCATTTGAATCGAAGCTTGGAAACTGTTATTGTAGGCAAATTCTACCAGTGGCAATTTCGAATCCCAACTCTCTGAAAAATCCACTATACAAGCTCTGAGTAAGTCTTCTAAAATTTGGATCACCCTTTCCGATTGTCCATCAGTTTGGGGGTGAAATGCAGTGCTGAACGTCAACTTTGTACCCATAGCCTTGTGTAGACTTTTCCAAAAGGCTGATGTAAACTTAGGATCCCTATCTGATACAATGGAAACTGGAATACCGTGAAGTCTCACTATTTCCTTTACATACAATTCAGCGTATTTGCTCACTTCATATGTTGTTTTAACTGGTAAGAAATGAGCAGACTTAGTGAGCCTATCAATTATAACCCAAATGGAGTTATATCCTTGTACAGTCCTTGGTAAACCAGTTACAAAATCCATCGCTATCGACTCCCATTTCCACTCGGGAATCGGCAGTGGCTTCAATAGTCCTGCTGGTCGCTGGTGTTCGGCTTTCACCAGTTGACAAGTTAAACATTCATCTACAAATCTAGCAACATCCCTTTTCATTCTTGGACACCAATACAATTGCTGGAGGTCTTTGTACATTTTTGTACTTCCTGGATGCACCGAATATGGCGCTGTATGGGCTTCTTTCAACAATTCAGTTCTTAAACCATCTATTTGGGGTACCCAAATTCTTCCCATAAACCTAACAATTCCATCCTCTGTAAAATATAGACTGTTGCCTCTTTCTTTATCCTGTTGGACCCATTTCGTCAACTGCTGGTCCTGCGGTTGACCCTCTCGAATTTGGTTTATCAAATTAGAACTTACGGAGAGGTCTGCTAACATCATAGCATTGCTGCTGCTGGTTACTATTTCAAGTCCAAACCTTTCAATTTCATTTGCCAACGGCTGCTGGTCAACCAGCTGTGACAATCCTATCGATTTTCTACTCAATGCATCGGCCACCACATTTGCCTTTCCATGGTGGTAACTGATTGTACAATCGTAATCTTTAACCAGCTCCAACCATCGCCTCTGCCTCATATTCAATTCTTTCTGGGTAAAGAAGTACTTCAAACTCATGTGATCTGTAAAAATCTCACACTTCTCCCCATAGAGATAATGCCTCCATATCTTAAGGGCAAAGACAACAGCTGCCAGTTCCAAATCATGCGTTGGGTAATTCTTCTCATGATCCTTCAGCTGTCTAGATGCATAAGAAAAAACTTTATGATCTTGCATCAACACAGCTCCTAGTCCCAACTTAGAAGCATCAGTGTATATAACAAATTTTCCTTCATCAGTCGGCATCACTAACACTGGTGCTTCTATCAATGCTTACTTCAATTTGTCAAAACTGGTTTGACACTCTTCTGTCCAGTTATACTTCACTTGTTTCCTTGTTAACATGGTCAAGGGAACAACTATCTTAGAGAATCCTTGGATAAATCGCCTATAATACCCAGCTAAACCCAAGAAACTCCTTATCTCTGCAACTGACTTAGGCACTGGCCAGTCACGAACTGCTTCAACTTTGGCAGGGTCTACCTCTATTCCATC
>KQ990543.1:0-17488 GCA_001598015.1 Dorcoceras hygrometricum
AGAGTTGCACGATATCCCCGCGTTCGAGAGTTTCCCGACGTGTTTCCAGATGAGATTCCTGGATTCCCTCCTCGAAGCGAGATCGACTTCGGTATTGAGTTGGTGCCTGGTACCGCCCAGATTTCTAGAGCTCCTTACCGGTTGGCGCCCGCAGAGTTGAAAGAGCTGAAGGAACAGTTGAGTGATATCTTAGAGAAAGGCTTCATCAGACCGAGCATGTCGCCTTGGGGAGCTCCGATTTTATTTGTGAAAAAGAAAGATGGTACTATGAGGATGTGTGTGGACTTTAGACAGTTGAATAAGGCCACGGTGAAGAACAAGTATCCTCTGCCGAGGACTGATGACTTGTTCGATCAGTTGCAGGGATCGGTTGTTTACTCGAAGATTGACTTGCGCTCTGGTTATCACCAGTTGCGAATTAGAGACGCTGATGTGGCAAAGACAGCCTTCCGGACTCGATATGGACATTTTGAGTTTCTTGTCATGCCGTTTGGATTGAAGAATGCCCCCGCTGTCTTTATGGATTTGATGAATCGCGTCTTCAGCGAGTATATCGATCGATTCGTTATCGTCTTCATAGATGACATCCTGGTGTACTCAAGGAGCAAGAGAGAGCACAAGGAGCATTTGAGACTAGTATTGCAGAGATTGAGAGACTCGCAGCTCTATGCCAAATTCAGCAAGTGCGAGTTTTGGCTCGACAGGATTATCTTTTTGGGTCACGTGATTTCAGCACAAGGGATTTCTGTAGATCCCAGCAAGGTCGAAGCAGTGCTTAACTGGGAGAGACCTCGAAATGTTTCAGAGATCCGTAGTTTCTTGGGGTTGGCCGGCTACTATAGGCGGTTCATTGAGAAGTTTTCTTCGATAGCCAGGCCCATGACGCAGTTGACTCAGAAAGATAAAAGATTTGTATGGACTGATGAGTGCGAGTACAGTTTTCAGATGTTGAAGGAGAAGTTGACTACTGCTCCTGTCTTGGCCCTACCGTCTGGCTCCGGAGGATTTGTTGTGTGCTCCGATGCTTCTCTGAGTGGTATAAGGTGTGTTTTGATGCAGAACGGGTACGTGATTGCGTATGCATCTCGACAGCTGAAGCCTCACGAGACGAGGTACCCGGTTCATGATTTGGAATTGGCTGCGATAGTGTTTTCCTTGAAGATTTGGCGGCATTATCTCTATGGTGAAGAATTTGTGGTATACACCGACCACAAGAGCCTGAAATATATCTTCACGCAGTCGGATTTGAACATGAGGCAGCGACGCTGGATGGAATTGCTTAAGGACTTCGATTGTGAAATTCAATATCAGCCTGGGCGTGTGAACTTAGTAGCCGACGCTTTGAGCAGAAAGACCCAGCCTGAGATGTTAGCATCCTTGAGTATTTCGAAAGTTCATGAGGAGTTGAGTACTTCTGGTTGGCGATTCCAGTCGGGTGAGCAGTATTTCTTTGTTTCTTCTATTCAGGTGGAACCGCAGATTGTGATGAACATCAGGGAGGCGCAGAGGACCGACCCCTATATCCATGAGTTGAGGATTAAGGCGCAGTCGGGTCAGTCTGATGATTTTTTTGTTGCCTCTGATGGATGTTTGAGATTCCGAGGGAGATTAGTAGTTCCTAACCTGATTGAATTTAAGGAGACCCTCATGAATGAAGCACATTGTAGTCGGTACAGTGTGCATCCAGGCGAGCGAAAGATGTACCATGCCTTGAAGTCTCATTACTGGTGGGCAGGTATGAAGAGCGACATTTCTGCTTTTGTTGCTAGATGTCTGAATTGCCAGCAGGTTAAGGCTGAGAGAATGAGACCTGGTGGATTACTACAGAGTTTGGAGGTGCCCCAATGGAATTGGGAGCACATCACCATGGATTTCGTGACTCATCTACCTCGTTCGAGTAGGGGATGCGATGCGATCTGGGTTGTGATTGATAGACTCTCGAAGTCAGCCCATTTCATTCCCTATGATGTGAGGTGTTCGATGAAGAAGATGGCGAAATTGTACATCGACCATGTGGTTAGATTGCATGGAGTTCCGGTTTCGATAGTGTCTGACAGAGATCCGAGGTTTACTTCTCGCTTTTGGAAGAGTCTGCAAGCAGCAATGGGTTCGAGATTGGCAATGAGCACCGCCTATCACCCACAGACAGATGGACAGTCTGAGCGGACTATCCAGACTTTAGAAGATATGCTGCGAGCAGTAGTGATGGATTTCAGCGGTGGCTGGCAGAATTCGCTTTCCTTGGTAGAATTTTCGTATAATAACAGCTATCAAGTCACTATTGGAATGGCTCCGTTTGAGGCTTTGTATGGTCGAAAGTGCAGATCCCCGATCTGTTGGGAAGAAGTTGGCAAGAGACAGCTTTCTACACAAGACCGTTTCTCGATTTATGCGAACAGAAGACGTCGACCGTTAGAGTTTGAGGTGGGCGATCGTGTGTTTCTCAAGATTTCTCCTTTCAAGAGCGTGATGAGATTCAGATTTAAAGGCAAATTGGCTCCCAGATTCGTTGGTCCCTTTGAGATTATCGAGCGGATTGGACAATTGGCTTATAGACTGAGGCTGCCCGAGGAGTTAGCCGCGATGCATGACGTGTTTCATGTGTCAATGTTGAGAAAATATGAGCCGGATCCGTCCCACGTTTTGAGAACTGACGAAGTTGAGCTGGATTCTGCCTTGAGTTATGTCGAATATCCGGTGCAGATCTTGGATAGGAAGGAGAAACAACTGAGGAACAAGACAATCCCATTGGTGATGGTCCAATGGAGCAAGCATGGCCGAGAAGAAGCGACCTGGGAAGTTGAGGAGAAGATGAGACAAGATTGGCCTCATCTATTTGAGCACTGATCGTGCAACATTTCCAGGTAAAATTCTGGTTTTAGCTTTGAATTTGAGTAGCTGCTGGTGTTGAATTGCATGATTGATTGTTTTTCTTCCCTGAGTTTGCCTTTGATTTCGAGGACGAAATCTCTTAAGGTGGGGAGAATGTGAGGATTGAGATATTTAGATTAGTGATTAATTGATTTTATTTGGGATTAATCACGTGAATTTTGAGGTTCCTGCTGATTTTGAACGTTGCGTTAATTTTTGGAAATTCAGTCGTAGCGATTTTTGGAGCAAAAATGTCAGCAGCAAGTTACTGTAGCTCTTGCTGGTGGATTTTGAGTCAGCAGAGATGACGTCAGCGTGACGCAATGAGAGCTACTGGTTTTAGTTTCGATTTTGAGGTTGCTGCTGGCAGACGTTGCACTTAGCGCGAGAATGAATGAGGAAGTGACACGTGTTAGTCAACATTTTGGGAGTGTTGACTATTGGATTCAGCAGTTGCGCTAATGGAGGACGATCAACAGATGGTTTGAGGAATCAGTCGCAAGAGCTGTCGATACATATAATGACGTAGGCGTGACGTATTCCTTTCTGCTGGCAGTATATTGCGTTGTGATGGTTGCTGCTGACCAGCAGGCGCGCAAATACTATAATGTTGAGAAGCGGCGTCGTTTGAATTAGTTGAAACGCTGCGTTTTGAGCTTTGTTTGAGAGATCAGCTGTTGGCAGCAATTTTACGTATCTAAAGTGACGTCGTTTGGATTAGCTGATGCGTCGACGTTTTGAGTAATTTCACGCGACCAGCAGATGGATTGTTTTGGAGAGAGAGCTGTTACCAGCTTTTGGTCGTTGTGCTTGCGAGAGCTGTTGTCAGCTGGTGTATCGCTACGGCGTCGTTTTGATAAGTTTGAACGGTGTCGTTTTGGAGTGTTTCTTGCGATTGCTTTTTGGTCGCTGCTGCTGAAATTAACGAAAGGAAAAGAGGGCTACTGCTGATAGACTTCTGTTGGTCACTTCGATTGATTTTAATGAATCAGCAGGCGAGGCTTTAAGAGGTATTTATAGAAGTGTTGATCGACACTTAGAATTATTTTGAGCCAGATATTTCTTATCTCCTCTTCTCCAAACCCTCGAAATAGCTACTGTTCACCGTCTTCTTCTATCGCCATTTCCTGTCGATTCCAGCCTTTGTGTTTGACGTTCTTGGTGGCGCTGGACTCCTTGAGACTTGCTCTTCCCATTGATACCAGTTTGGAAGCTAGGAGCAACGAGTTGAGAAATCCCGTAGGCTCTGCTCATTCGTAAATTGCTGGTTTTGTTGAGCAGATTCTGCAGTTGTTTCTTTTGAGCTTTTGGGTGAGCATTTCTTGTAGAGCTCGGTTTTTAGTAGTTAATGCCTGCGTAGAAGTGTAGGATCGAAGTATGCTTCTGGCCGTAGGATTAACGCGATTGATTGAGTTATGTTTTGCTTCACGTATTATAAATTGTATGCATCTAGCATGGATATTGAATGGCATTCATGCATACATCTTGAGCCTGATTTACAGATTTGATTTGATAACCTGATTGGGTGCCACGTTGTGACTGGCCGACTGTTGGGTCGTGCCCGAAAAGTCCAACGCTATCATCGGAGCGGTGACTACCGGATACGAGTGTCTACCGCCGAGATGTAATGGGCTGACGGGCCCCGATGATCACGGACCGATGATTTCCCGGTTGATAGACCGTGGTATAGAGGCGACTTGATATGATTGCCGGTTGATGCACCGGCCTAGCTGACCGATTTCCTTTGACAGCCTCATGCATTCATAGCATTGATTTATAGTATGTTGCATGTTTATCTGCTTTGATAGCTCTTCGTACTGAGGCTTGACCTCGTACTTGTTTCCTGATTTTGTCTTGTTTGGGTCTGCGTTTCCCATTTGCAGGAACTTCAGGTAACCAAGCTGGACCGAGTGGAAGTTCAGCTGGTCGATCCCCGCGTCCCTGAGTCCCAGTCTATATTATGATATGTATTGAGCCGGGGGATGCCCCGTGTTATCATGTATTGGGGATCTATGTTTGATTGATATTGTTGTTACCTGTTGCATATGAGTTTGAGTCAACTCATATTTTGAGTATGGAATATTTTGAATGTATGATTTGAAGTTCAGGCCCATTGTATTTCGAAAAATTTTTAAGCCTTGATTTTAAGCTTCCGTGTTTATGCGCTTATTATGTGTTAATTGTTAGTAATTAGCACGGGGCCTGACAATGGGGCGATGTTGCTAGACGCTTTACCATGATCCGATGGATAAGTCCGAAAATGTGTTTTCGAAGTCACAAAGAGTTGTGAGCCCACGGGTAGCTGTATCCCTGAACCATTGAGGGTCACACAAGTACTGATTTCTCAATTCCCGTACGGTAATTGTGCTCAATTTGCTGAGTATAGTAGGAGTAAGGATGGAAGTGCTACTTCCTAAAATTTACTAGGGATGGAAATTTGATTTCCTTAAAATTAGCTTGGACTAATATGACTATCCTAAAAGCTGACAGGGGCCTAACTGCTATTTTGGATTAGGTGGTCTGAAAAATTGTTTTCACATCATAATGTTCAGTTTTGTAAACTGTGTAGATCGGTCCAATCTGATCGTCGATCAGGATTATGATGAAGCCACAACGATGGACTTGAAACCAATGTTCCCTGGGCCTGGGCCCGACCCAGGCCCATTAACCTTGTTTAAGCCCATGAAAAATCTATAAATAGGGGTCTTGGGGTATTCATTTTCTTCGCACCAAAAGTTGTATTGACACTAACTCTCCAAGTTGGGTTGAGAACTCTCCCCTTCAGTTATTTTTTTCCCTCCCCTTCTCCTCCTCGCCTTGCCGCCGTCGTTGGAATTTGTTTCGATCGTCTGGGCAACGAGATTATGTTTGCAGAACTTTCACTGGTTTTCTAGTGCAAACCACCGAAGTAATTTAGATTCCGATCGTGGACCAGATTGGAAGGCCGGAGCTGGTTAACCATTGAAGTTCTATCTCCCTTTTGTGGAATAGTCGGAGCCAGATGCCTAGTCGCCAGCGAGGTAACTCCCTAAACATCCTATGTATGTTTAGATTCCTTTTAGTGTATTGACCGTTCCCGTGCTGTTAAAATTTTAAATATTCCGCTGCGCCCCGGAAGCGGGATCCGGATCCTTCGGTGCGCCAATAGTGGTATCAGAGCATAGGCTCGGATCTGTCAATACACTGTATCTGCCTAAATAGCATCAAAATATCGTTTTGTCAAAAAAACAAATTTTCCGGTGACATGCGCTGCCGCACGTCGATGCACGCATGCGGCCGCTGAGGCAGCACCGAGGCGGCGACGTGACGGCGGGGTTCGCTTCCTAGGGTTTTTCCAGGCCTGTCCCAAGCGGCCCGACGGGTTGTTTGGCCGATACTTTCTATCGGGCTTTTTGGTTGGACAAAAATGAATTTTCAAAAAATTTTAAGATATTGGACCTAAAATTATTTTAAACCCAAAATTAATTGTTGCAATTAAAATAACAAATATGATTTTATTTATAAGATATGATTTTATATTTAAAATATGATTTTGTTAGATAAAATCAAATTTTATTTGATTAGTTTATTTATGTCAATTAATTGGATTAATTGAATAAATAATGTTTTGGGATGATAGAGAGTCATGCCCAATGTGTTAGGTGTATGCTAGGTTTTACATTTCTTGGTTTTAATTGTTGAAATCATATCAATGTGGGCCTGGTTTATGGCCCGTTCCCACCCATTTTAATATATCCCTATTTGTCATGGATATTTAAATGTAAATATTAGACTTAGTGGGAGATATTGTTGACGATGATGAAGATGATGATCAAAGATATTGAAGACCAAAGATATGTAAAACTGAAAGCTTATGTAATAGGATTGCATTTGCATACTGCATATCACCTAGGATTGGATCGAGATCCATGCTTGGCGACCAGATCGTATAGCTCTCGGTTATCGATCATCCCTATTATATATGTGATATATATCTGTTGAATCCGCGAATTTTAAATTTGATTTAAAATTAATTAGACCAAATTTCAAAATTAAAATCCCTCATTTTAAATTTGATTTAAATTTATATCAAGATTAAAAGTTTCATGATTAAATTGAAGGAACTTAGTTTATTGATAATTATGAGGAAATGTGACAAAACATGATCTAAGAGAGTCCTTCATAGACCGACTTAAAAATGGCTTGTACCGGATGGGCTCATTGAGGGGCGCTGCTTTGTTTTAGAAAGTTGGGTTTTAAGAGGGCCTTAGCCCTCCAATGACCTGTAAGAACTCTTAGAAAATGTTAGCCCATGACTTCTAAATTAATCATAAAAACATGACAAAACATGATCTAAGAGAGTCCTTCATAGACCGACTTAAAAATGGCTTGTACCGGATGGGCTCATTGAGGGGCGCTGCTTTGTTTTAGAAAGTTGGGTTTTAAGAGGGCCTTAGCCCTCCAATGACCTGTAAGAACTCTTAGAAAATGTTAGCCCATGACTTCTAAATTAATCATAAAACAAAAGTTTATCGATAATTTTATGAAGCTAAGGGAATTTAAATATTGTTTAAAATTTCCTACCTCCATCAACAATGGGTGACGTCCATGCTACCCGCATACATAGCCCGACTCATATTATTGGGGGGTCTGTGTGCCGGAAATTTGTGCACACGATTGACACTTGCTGTGAGTTGAATGGAACTCCCATGACGTTGGCTCATATTATAGGGGACGTCATGGAGACCGTCCATTACAACTCAACATTGATGGGTCATCTTGACACGTGATAATAATCGACGTCATATTATTGGGCCCTTACTGGACGTGAGGTAAATACATGGAGGTTACACCTGTTGCAATTGTGCTCTACCTTTTGAGGATCATGTTTGGCTGATATTATTCGGGACCGTGATTTCTTGATTGGACTCTGTGTACACACTAAGGAAACTAGTTTTCTCGATTTCATTAGAGGGTAGTGAAATCGTTAAAATAGTGGGAGGGTAATTCATAAAACTAAATGACCTTATTTTATGTCTTAGCGTTTTTCATGAATAGTCTGTAATGCATGTCTGTTTTTCCTTTCAGTATAAACTGCTATAATTATGTCTTCGATCAAAAATCCACTTGCTGCTATATTGGATAGCAACAAGTTCACTGGCTCAAACTACCAAGATTGGCTCCGCAATCTTAAGATTGTATTTGCTTCCGAGAAACTTCTCTACACGCTAGAGAAGAGTCCTCCGAAGGAGGCCCCTTTCAATGCCAGTCCCGAGGAGCTGGCAAAGATGGAAAAATGGTGGGATGACAAGCTTAAGGCATGATGCTATGTAATGAGATCAATGTCCAACGAATTGCAGCGACGATTCGAGGAGACAAGGTATGCTGCTGCCATACACCTTCACCTCAAGGAGCTGTATGGGGAGAACTTTTGGACGGAGAGGTTCACTACTGTCAAAGAGATCATGACGAGCCGCATGCACGATGGGACTTCGGTCCATGAGCATGGGGTCCATATGATTGGGCTAATTGAGAAGCTAGTGGTACATCACGCTTCCACATGAGCTATCTGTGGATCTGCTTCTCCTCTCTCTCCATGCTGCGTTCGACCCCTTTGTGTGCAACTTCAATATGAACAAGCTGGATTCCACCCTTAAAGAGATGGTAAACATGCTTGCCGTGTTTGAGGGGACCATAAAGAAGGAAAAGCCCGTCCTCCTTTTGAGCTCTTATTCCTCTATAAAGAAGGGGCCCAAAAGCAAGGGTAAGAAACGTTCTGCCCCTGGGAAGGTGGAAAAGCCCGCCAAGAAGCCCAAGACAAGGGCTCCAAAGCCGAACAAATCTGAAGATGTTTGCCACCACTGCCACAAGCCTGGGCATTGGAGGAGAAACTATCGGGATTACCTCGAGCAGTTGCGAACTGCAAAAGGTATATTCAACATTGAAATAAATATGTCTCTTAACTCGACTTCTTGGGTACTTGATACCGGATGTGGATCTCATATGCAATGACTTGCAGGTAATGATAAAAATTCGGTGTCTTAGGGAGGGTGAGACCCACTTGAGGCTTGGCAACGGAGAAAGGGTTGCGGCCGAAGCAATTGGAGATGTATATTTATTTCTTTCTTCAAATTATAAGTTGTTGTTGAAAAACGTTTTATTTGTTCTCGAGTTAATAAAGAACATTATTTCCATTTCTATACTTGATAGTGATGGATATTCTTGTCATTTTTCTAATTCGATTTACAATATTACAAGAATGAATGTTTAATTGAAATTGAGGAACGCGAAAACGATCTGTACAACTTAAAATTTCTCACAATGTGGAAACACATACAACAAAAATCAAAAGCATTTGTCTTTTTAATTTAAGCATGTTCTGATGTTTAATTGTGGTGGATGACGGGCTATAGATTAAGATGTCTGGCCGAGGAAGAGGTAGAATGAATATCCCCTTAGAAGAAACCAGCCCCGACAGTAACGCTAGCATTACTCAACTCCTAAGGCTGTTGGTAGAACAAACCGGCAGAGACAATGGCCAATCTTCTAACAGTAGAGGACCAAGCCACGATGACCCACAGGAGAAGTTTCGAAGACAGAAACCGAAAGAGTTTAATGGTACAACAGATCCGTTGGCTGCTGAGAGCTGGATCAAGTCGATGGAGGTTATTTTTGAGTATATCCAGATGCCAGATTTGGATAGGCCCAGGTGCGCTATCGATATGTTGAGGGATGATACTATGATTTGGTGGGAAGGAGCCAAGTTCTGTGGATTTGGCAAATCTTACGTGGGGATATTTCAAGCGAGTATTCTTCGAATAGTACTTAATAGCAGACAAGATGTCTGAATTGAAGAGAGAGTTTGTAACTCTGAAACAAGGAGGTATGACCGTGCAGGAGTATGTGCGGATGTTCGAAAGAGGGTGTTATTTTGTGCCTCTTATTGGAAATGATCCCGAGGAGAAGTTGAGCCACTTGTTGGAGGGATTGAAGCCTACATTCAAGCTGAATGTTAGGCTATCTGCGCCAAGAACTTACAGAGAAGCAGTGGATAGAGCCCTGTGAGTATAAAGAGATTGGAAAGATGTGGAAGAAGAGAGGCAACAGAGGAGACATGCCTTCCAGCAGAAAGACCAGAGGCCGTTTAAGAAACAGAATAAGAATCAGCAAAGACCCCAAGAGCAGAAACCCCTACCAATCCAACCCATTAGTGCAGTTCCTGCTGCCAACATCAGGCCAGTGTGTCCCAAGTGCCAGAATAATCACTCTGGTCCATGCAGACTTGGTCAGAACGTCTGCTACAGATGTGCGTTGCCAGGGAATGTTATTAAAAACTGCCCAAAGTCAAAGCAGCTGGTGACCAGTAGAGCTTTTGTGATGACAGCTGAGCAAGCCAACCTCGAGTCTACAGTGGTTATGGGTAAGATTTGATTGCTGGTATGCCCTCCATAGCATTGATAGATTCAGGTGCTACCCATTATTTTATAGCAGCCAAGTTTGCTAAGAAGTTACCCATCAGACCTGACCAAGTAACTATAGGATTTTGCATAACGGTACCCTCAGGAGAAGAGCTAGTAACCCATGATCTGTTTCGAGATTTAGAACTTAGGCTCCAAGGGCGTTTGACTACCGTAGATTTGATTGTGTTACCTATGCCTGAGTTCGATATGATTTTGGGAATGGACTGGTTAACCAAGTATGGGGTAGTAATTGACTTTAAGTTCAGAACAGTAGTAGTCAACCCTCCCCGAGGAGACCCGTTCATGTTTGAAGCCAACCAGATTTGGAGGATTTCACGTATTATATCAGCTCTTAAGGCTCAAAGCTTTTTAAGGAAAGGTGCGATAGGAGTTTTGTCAAGCCTATCGTCCTTAGCTACGATTAGTAAGCCCCAAATTTCAGATGTGGAGGTAGTGAATGAGTTTCCCAAAGTTTTCTCAGAAGATATACATGGACTACCACCAGACCGAGAGCTGAATAAGCTGACCATTAAGAATAAATATCACCTTCCTAGGATAGAAGATCTGTTTGACCAGTTGAAAGGATCAATAGTCTTTTCTAATATCGACTTGAGATCTGGTTACCACCAATTGAAGATTAAACCAGTTGATATCCATAAGACTGCCTTTAGAACACTCTATGGCCATTATGAATTCTTATTAATGCCTTTTGGACTTACCAATGCACCCTCAGCTTTTATGGATTTGATGAATAAAGTTTTACAACGGTTTTTGGATCAGTTTGTTGTTGTTTTCATAGACGATATCTTAGTGTACTCCAAGACCAGATCTGAGCACGCAGACCATCTTAGGACGGTGCTTCAAGTTTTGAAGAATAAATAGTTGTTTGCCAAGTTTAGTAAATGTGACTTCTGGCTGGAGAAGGTTGCATTTCTAGTACATATTATATCCAAGGAAGTATTAGAGGTGGACCCAGCCAAAGTAGAAGCTGTTCGCGATTGGCCAGTTCCCAAATCTGTTTCAGAAGTAAGGAGTTTCTTGGGTTTAGCGGGATACTATAGGCGTTTTATTAAGGAATTTTTGAAGATAGCTGTTCCCTTAACCTCGCTAACAAGAAATCAGGTCAAGTATGATTGGACCCCAGATTGCCAACTCAGTTTTGACAAGTTGAAACAAGCTTTGATAGAAGCTCCTGTGCTAACCATGCCATCTGATCAAGGAAAGTTTGTCATTTATACAGATGCGTCCAAGTTGGGCTTAGGTGCTGTACTGATGCAGGACCGTAGAGTAATTTCCTATGCTTCCAGAAAACTTAAGGATAATGAGAAGAATTATCCCACGCATGACTTAGAGCTGGCAGCTGTAGTCTTTACCTTGAATATCTGGAGGCATTACCTTTATGGGGAGAAGTGTGAGATATTCACATATCATAAGAGCCTCAAGTACTTTTTCACCCAAAAGGAACTCAATATGAGGCAGAGGAGATGGTTAGAGCTGGTGAAAGATTATGATTGTACAATCAGCTATCATCCAGGAAAGGCCAATGTAGTGGCTGATGTTCTAAGCAGGAAATCAATTGGATTAGCCCAACTCATTGTCCAGAGACCATTAGCCTATGATATTGAGAAGTACGGATTAGAGTTTGTGCCCAGTGCTAGTACTATGATCTTGGCAGATCTCACCATTCGATCAAATCTGATAGACTAGATCCGAGAATGACAGATGAGAGATGAGAAGCTTCAGAAGTGGGTTAAACAAGATAGAGAGAGAGGTATCAATCTCTATTTCTCAGAAGGAGGAGTAGTGAGATTTCATGGCCGGATGTGGGTGCCTCAAGTAGACACCATAAGATCAGATCTGATGGCAGAAACCCACACAGCCGCATACTCTGTACATCCGAGGAGTACTAAGATATAAGGATCTCCAGAAGTTATATTGGTGGACAGGAATGAAACAAGACATTTCCATAATTGTCTCAGAATGTTTAACGTGCCAACTGGTGAAAGCTGAACACCAAAGACCAGCGGGAATGTTGAAGCCCCTGCCTATTCCATAATGGAAATGGGAGTGTATAACTATGGACTTTGTGGTTGGTCTACCCAGAACCGTTCAAGGATATAATTCTATTTGGTTATAGTAGACAGACTCACTAAGTCAGCTCACTTCTTGCCAGTTAAGACAACCTATGATGTGAGTAAATATACAGAGCTGTATGTGAAGAGATAGTGAGGCTGCATGGTGTTCCAGTTGCGATTGTATCTGATAGGGATCCGAAGTTTACGTCAGCTTTCTGGAAGAGTTTACATCGAGATTTGGGTACTAAGCTGACTTTTAGTACATCCTTTCACCCCCAGACCGATGGTCAATCAGCAAGGGTGATTCAGATTTTAGAAGATCTACTCAGAGCTTGTATTGTGGATTTTTCAGAGAGCTGGGATTTAAAGCTACCGTTGGTAGAATTTACGTATAATAACAGTTTCCAGGCTTCTATACAGATGGCCCCATACAAAGCTCTCTATGGTCGCAAATGTGGAACACCTCTTCACTGGGATGAGGTAGGTGAGCGAGCTGGTTTAGGACCAGATGTGGTAGAGCAAACAGCTGAGGCTGTTAGGAAGATTAGAGAACGGATGAGAGTAGCTCAGAGCAGACATAAGAGTTATGCTGACAATAGACGATGAGAACTGAGCTTTGAAGTTGGTGACCACGTATTTTTGAAAGTAGCTCCTATGAAAGGGGTGATGCGTTTTGGAAAGAAAGGAAAGCTGAGTCCAAGATACATTGGGCCTTATGAGATTTTGGACAGAGTAGGAGCAGTGGCTTATCGTTTAGCATTGCCCCCACATCTATCTTCAGTGCATAGTGTATTCCATGTGTCAGCTTTGAGGAAGTATATTCCCAACCCGTCGCACGTACTGAGCCATGATCCAATTCAGTTAGCACCAGATCTGAGTTACGAATAGAGACCCGAGAGGATTCTTCTTCGAAGATTTAGGAAGTTGAGGAACCGTAGTATTCCTATGGTTAAGGTGCAATGGTCTAACCAAACAGAACGAGAAGCTACATGGGAAACCGAAGCTGATATGCATAATCGTTACCCAGAGCTGTTTGGTAAGTAAATTTCGAGGATGAAATTTCAATAAGGAGGGTAGAGTTGTAGTGCCCCGAAATCCATAGGACCACATTTATGAAACCTCTTATTTTTAAGGACCAAGTTGATATTTCCATGTTCAGATTTCAGCTTAAGTTCATGTTATTTATTTAAAAAGCTGATTTCTTTATTTCAGATTTGAGACACGATTCAGAAGGTTTCCGGACAGATTTTGCCTCAAGCACGAGCAGATTTCATATTTCGAAAATAAAAATGCTTCGGATTGAGCAATTAGTTATTTTCAAAATACCTTTGGCAAATTTCCAAATTTAAAACAGTGGATGAGAGCTTTTTACAAATCTTTCAAAAATTTCTATGTTCAGATTTCATGTTAAGTTCATGTTATTTATTTAAAAAGCTGATTTCTTTATTTCAGATTTGAGACACGATTCAGAAGGTTTCCGGACAGATTTTGCCTCAAGCACGAGCAGATTTCATATTTCGAAAATAAAAATGCTTCGGATTGAGCAATTAGTTATTTTCAAAATACCTTTGGCAAATTTCCAAATTTAAAACAGTGGATGAGAGCTTTTTACAAATCTTTCAAAAATGACAAATAGTTGGTAGGATATCCCATGCCTACTCGAGTGTTTTCACCTAATGCCAATCATGCTCTCTTATATGATTGTCTACGTGAAGTTTGAGTTCACTTCACGTGTAAAGAAAATCTTTCATTCTCTTAAACTCTCTGGAGCTCATCGTGGGTGCTTGAGGAGATTGTCTACAGGAACCAGCTGATTCTTCGTGTTTCCAGTTAAAGGCAAGTAAAAGCTGATTCTTTGCTACACCATTAAAGCATATATTGTTTTTCCTCAGCTCTGAGTTTGCTTGCCTGTTTATGTCCAAGATATAGCTATGTTTATGTTCATGCTTGGTTATGAAAAAGGAAAATATCGGGTTCATAGTATTGTTTTCTGTTTTGAAACTCTCCAGCATGTTCTCATGTAAATATTGATGTTGTTTTTAAAACATTGAGCGGTATAGATTCTAGATTATTGTACGATTATGAAGTTCTTTTTGGTGAATGGCGGTGTCTGGACTTGACTCCAAAGTAATCGGCGATGCTGGTTGAATTAGGATTTTGTTCTGGTAATAGGCGGAACTGATATCTTTGGATGTCGTTCGTGATGCTGTAGCACTAGTTCAATAGCCAAATCTGTTTTTATACGCTAGCGACTTGATTCTACATTCAAATCTGATTTTCCCATGTAAATCTATTTCCCACATCTGAAGTTTGTTTCGTATCTAAACACTGTTTCATACAGTCAAATCCGTTTTCCCGCTAGCGATACCGACTCTGTAGTCAAATCTGCTTCACTCTAGCACTACTATTTCCGATAGCCAAATCTGCTTCGATGCTAGCGACACCTTAGTCAAGTCTCTTCACGCTAACGATGCTATTACTTGATCACATCTGTTTTAACGTTAGCGAGACCACTCTTATAGTCAAATCCGTTTCCATTGCTAAGGTCTGATTTGCACCCGAGTACTGTTTCCGTTAGCCAAATCTGTTTTCGCCCCAGTAATAAGTGCCCAATAGTCAAATCTGACGCTCAGTGAAGTTTTAAAGAGAAATGAGATTTTAAAGAAGTGAATCCCAATAAATGTTGATCTGATTTCGACCAAACGTTTGTTTAAAGGAAGAAATGTTTAGTTTTGAAGGATTTATGGCATAGATAACAGACGGTCAACACGAAAGGGTGAGCAGCTGTCGAGAGTGTCAGTTGCCCCTTCATATTGGGCTTCATGCCATATAGAACTTAATTCAGATGTAGCTTGATCAAGCGCCTACGGACAAAAGGAGAGCTTCTAAGCCATAAATCACAAGAAAACATAGATGAGATCTGGGTTGTTTCCCAAATCTGATGTTTACGAAAGAATTTTATGTTTAAATGCCTTCCTTTAAACCATGTTATTTTATGATACGATGTGTCTGCCTGCGTTAAGTGATTTTGTTACTCTCAGATTTTACTTGCTGAGCCCCTAGGCTCACTACCTTTTATGGTGCAGGTGAGACAGATCTGGGGCAGACGAGCGGCGGGAGCTGATCCAGCTGTGATGTTGTGTTTATCAAAGGCTGGCGTTTCCGTGTCATAGTTGCTAGTATTGTTGTTTTTGATCTTTTGACAAATCTGTATTAAGATCCATTACAACAATAGAGAGTTCATAATCGAATTCCAGAAGTTGTAATATCGCACTTTGCAATTTATATCAAATCTGTTACTCAGATCTGTTTTTCGCTATTTATTATTTTGCGGCAAGTGTGTTTGTATCTTGATTTTTTTATAGTGTAAGAAATACAGCTTAAAATAATCATCATTCATTCCCTTCTTTTCCTTTTGTTATTTCGATTCAACTCTAATCTGTTGACCCCTGGGCGTGGACGTCACACTGTATCTACCATTGCTACCAGTTCTAGATCGTAATAATCCAGAACCTAGGTCTCACCAAAGACCACAACAAAGTCGGTAAACGGGTCAAAGTGAGGCACCTATCATGTAGAGTCTCAATGACGTTTCGAGTAGGACTAATCTATACAACCATGTTGGCGACAATGGCGGATCCGGATCCCGTTTCCCGGGGGTTCAGCGGAAGTTAAAATTTTTGCCCCGAGATACGTTCAATACATTAAATCAAATCAATAAACCATTCATAGGGCATTTATTGATTGTTACCTTGCTGGCGTCTAGGCTCCTGGCTCCAACCAGTTTCACAGGGAAACCGGCACTTCAAAGGTAGGCGGCGGTAGATCCTCCTAATCAGGTCCACGACCGAAAACAAGAGTCCTCCGTCAGTCTGTACTAGAAGAGCTGACGGATTTTGCCACGGACAGAATCTCCTCGAAACGGTGATCGAAACAAGTCCGATCACGGGGCGGCGGCACGGCGGCGCAACGGCGGAGGCGCGGCCGAGAGGGAGGAGGCCGAGAGGAGGGTGGGCGGCGCTATGTGTGGTGGAGGCTAGGGTTCAAGTGTGATCAATGTAGCCCTAAGTCTATAATTAATAGACTTGTAATGGGCTTGGACCGGCACATTGGACTTGGGTCAGGCCCAGGTCCATATGAACATTAGGTTCAATTAAATCACCGGGACTTCATCATAACTCCGATCGACGATCTTATCGGACCGATCGACTCATTTTCCAAAACTGAATATTATGATGCGAAAAATAATTTTTCAGATCACCAAGTCCAAAATTACAGCCCCTAAACTTTGGGAAATCACAATTTGACCCCTGTTGATTTTTAGGAAGTCGCACTCCCCAAATTCCTTCTCCTATGCTCAACACATTGAGCTCAGTCCATGCGGGAATCATGAATCCAGTACTTGTGTGACCCTCAATGGTTCAGGGATACAGCTAGCCGTGGGCCCACAACCATTGTGACTCCGAAATCACAATTTCGGACTTGCCCATCGGATCATGGTAAAGCGCCTAGCAACATCGCCCCATGATCCCCTAGGTATCACTGATAGTGCCTGCAAGAACCAGGTCATGGTTAGCGTACAGTACGATCATTTGAACACATATATCCCGATCAGATCAACGACCATTGGTAAATCGAGTGTCGTTAAAGATCCGATAACTATGCATACATCTTGGAGATCAGATAGTGACATCACGAGTGTTACTAGGTAAACCCATTTACCTAAAACACATCCAGTACTCTGGCCAGAGATTTATACACTATTATACCCTCAGATAGCATAGGATATCCACGCATGAAAGCGAGCGGTGAATCCTCGACAACGAAGCATCGACTCCTACATGCTTCGGGACCTCACCCAATCCCGCCGCCTAATGACCCCAAATGAGTCGGAAAACGGGTCAAAGTGAGGCGCCTATCATGTAGAGTCTCAATGACGTTTCGAGTAGTGAGGACTAATCAGTACAACCAAGACCTCGGACTTATCCACTCGACAAATGGTAACCACTTGGAAAGTCCGAACGAGGGTAGTTCGATAGATCACCAGGTCACTATCCATCTGCATGCTCAGAACATCAAAATGTTCCCTACCAATGAAACATG
>KQ990543.1:24203-41700 GCA_001598015.1 Dorcoceras hygrometricum
AATTATAAAATCATATTTCATAACTAAAATCATATTTTGTAATTTTAATTGCATCAAATTGGGCTTAAAACGATTTTAGGCCCAAAATCTCAAAAATTTCAAAATCGACCAAAATTGGCCCAATATCGAATATTGGCCCGAAAACTTCATGGGCTGCCCGGGACGGGCCCGAAACAAAACCTAGAAGACAGAAAAGCCGTCGCATCGCCACGAGGAGGATCGCCGGACGGCGGCCGCCGCCAACGCAGCGTGCGGCACACTGCCGCACGCTGGCCGCGCATGGCGCGGCGTCTCTCTCGAGCGGCGCTGCCTCCCATCGTGCAACCAGTTGCACGAAGGCAGCAGCCAGCGCGCACCATCGTGCGCAACAATTGCGCACGGTGTTGGCCAGCGCGCAACGTTGCGCGCTGTTGCGTGTGGTGGCGGCGGCGCCGGCGGCTGGTCCAAAATTTATTATTTTTTTTTTGTTTTTTGTTTTCTGAAATCGAAATTCGAGATCTATGCAATTTAGGCAATAAAATATATTGAAGGATCCGAGCCTGTGCTCTGATACCACTGTTGGCGAAGGTGGCGTATCCGGATCCAATTTCCCGGGGGCGCAGCGGAAGTTAAAATTTTGCCCCGAGATACGTTCAATACATTAAATCAAATCAATAAACCATACATAGGATGTTCATAGAGTCAATAAGAATCTACACGCCACAAGTTGACTAGTTGGGCACCTACTCTAACAGTAAGTAGGATAGTTCTTCTCGTGAATCTTCAGTTGTCTAGAAGCATAGATACTACCTTCTTATCTTTCGTTAAGACAACACCCAAACCCGCCATTAATGCATCGGTGAAAATATCGCAATTCCCTCTTCCAGATGGCAGTGTTGAAATGGGGGCTTCTAACAACACTTGCTTTAATCTATCAATATTGAATTGACCTCTGGAGTCCATACATACTTAAAATTTTTTTGATCAATGACGTTAAGGAACAGCTATCTTCGAACTTCTTTAATAAAACGTTGGTAATACCCGCAAATCCTAAGAAACTACGAATCTCTGTAATACTCTTAGGTACAATCCACTCCCAAACTGCTTCTACTTTTTGATGGGTCAATTCCAAACCACTGTTAAAGATTATATGACCAACAATGTTACCTTATCAATCCAAAATTCACATTTACTAAACTTAACAAAAATTTTCTTAGTCATCAAAATTTGCAATACACGTCTAAGCTGATCTGAATGTTCTTCTCTATTCTTAGAGTAGATTAGGATGTCATTTAAAAATAATATTATGAACTGGTCTAGGAAAGGTTGGAACACTCTAATCATTAATCCTTAAATGATGAAGGTGCATTTGTTACAAAGGGCATCACAAAAAAATTTGTAGCACCCATAACGCGTTCTGGAAGCTGTCTTGTGAATGTCTGCTTCTTTAATCTTCTACTGGTGATATCCAGATCAGAGATCTATCTTAGAAAATACAGCTGCACCTTGTAACTGATCAAACAGATCTTCAATTCTATGGAGAGGATACTTAATGGTTAACTTATTCAAATCTCTATAGTGGTTGCATAAATGCATACTCCCGTCTTTCTTCTTGACGAATAGCACTGAGGCTCCCCATGGTGACGTCTAAAACAAATGAAACCTTTGTCTATTAGATCTTGAATTCAATCCTTTATCTCTTTCATCTCTGTAGGTGCGAGTCTATTTGGTGGCTTAGATATAGGAGTTAGGTACACAATCAATCGCAAATTCCAGCTCTCGATCTGGTGGTAGACCAGAATGTCTTCTGAGAACAAGTCAAGAAATTCGTTCACTACTTCGACATCTAACAACTTAGGTTTCTCATCTTCTACTTGTGATAACGCACTAACCAAAAATCCTTGATATCCCTTCCTTAGATAGCTCTGGGCTTTCAGAGCTGATATCATCTTAGGGGTTCTATCGAGTCTATCAGCTCGGAACAAAATTGGGTTTCCACTAGATGGTTTAACCTCTGTGGTTCTTTGCTTAAAATCGATAAACACTCTGTGCTTAGTTAACTAATATATTCCCAAATTAAATCGAACTCAAGCATGGGTAATACTATCAAATCTACATACACGAAATACCCCTGCAGCTTAAGCAATATGTCATGAAATATACTGTTTGTCAACAAGCTTTCTCCCGATGTTACGTTAGCACAACAAATTATTGCTAGTACTTCAGGTTAGATAGGTAACTTGTTAGCAAAAACTTCTGGTATAAAAGAATGGGTTGCACCAGAATCAAACAAAACTACTGTAGGCAAACTAGCGACAAAAATGTTACCTGTAACTACTATAGAATCTGGTTCATCCTGATCAGCTGTCATCAAATAGGCTATACCGATGATGGGTTGTTTTGGATGCTGGCAATTTTAGAGATGTGGCCTAGATTACCACATTAACACATGTCTTAGCCGGCTCGGCACTGATCAGTATGATTCCTTTGACAAACTAGACAAACTTGCTTGTTATTAATCTGAGGAAATGCGTTGATCGGTTGGGGTTGTAGAGGTCGTTGTCCCTAAGACCTCTGCTGGTTGTTGTTGGGTCTCTTGGCTTTCCTATGGTCCTTATGTTGAAAGGCTTGACGTACGTTCTTCGTCAATCTCCTTCCAATCCTGCTCAGCTTGTAGGGCTTTGTTAATTGCTGCTCCATAACCTGTGGTTCATCTAGCCTAACGTCATGCTTCAATGTGGGCCGTAATCCATCAACAAGGTGACCGAGCTTCTCCTCCGCATCTCTTCCTCTCCGAGGAACAATATAACATCTTATTTTGAACTTACGAATGTAATCACTCACGGGAATCTCCCCCTGTCTCAAATTTAGAAACCCGCGCTTCAGCTCAGAACGCATTTCTTGCTCTATCCTGATCAGCTAGTTGTAGATATTCCGAAAATGAATTCCAAGGACTTGATCCAGCTTTCAACTACAAGTGGATCACTAGTAACTGAAAACTCCTGGGGACGTTGACTTCTAAAACATTCTTGAGGGTCCTCATGACTAGACATTCGCCTTGTTGATTGGCCATTTCCTTGACTCAACTGATCAAGCAAGCACTCGAAGAGCTAAGCCATGCTAGCTAAAACACGATTACTACCGCCAGATTCACCATCCTCTTATACACTATATCTTCTTCCTCTTCCTATTCATAACATATATCTGTACTCATGGCACAAATCCACCACAAGACTATCATGAAAGAATACTGATGCTAGAAAATGAACATAAAACTCATACGTTAACTAAAGCGGCTGGCGAGAACAATCTTAGACTGGGAGAAGTGTTTATCTCAAGGACCATGCTCTGATACCAATTATAACACCCCAATCCGAAACTTTGAATAAATATACTATGTAGGTGCAAACTGAAATACAATAACTGATTCGGGAGGCAATTGCAACTTCGTAAAAATTTCAGATGCACTATCTAGTAGATCGGCTGATATACATACGTATATAGATGTGCAGAACTTATACATGTATATCAAAAGGAACAAATTTCATTTAGATTACATTGAATAGCCTTGAAGTAATCATAATCGTTCAAAACCTATGTCTAACAATATTTCATATTCACGAACTGGAAAACAGCACAGAGCTTAAGAACAAAGTAGAAACCGGATAAAACCTTTCAAAAATAATTTCATTCAGTTTACATCTGTATATATATGAAATAACTGAAAAGATTTATAACAAAATGAATTATCTCAAGACTAAACTGAACAAAAGTAGGTAAGCTGAAACAGCACGGAAACATGTGCACGATAAACACCCCCGATCTGATCCAGCTCGCACAACTAGCTCTGGCTAAATCTCATCGACTACTCATATCTGTCTCGACTTCTCAGTTTGCTTCTCTTTCTGAATGATTTGCCCATTTAATCTTAATCATAGGAATAATTCTGTTTCTCAACCTTCCATTTTCTCTAAGAAGAATCATCATGGTTTCTTCTTCATAAGTCAGATCGAGCGCAAGCTGCATCGTCTCGTATCGTGGTATATGCGAAGATTCGAAATGTACTTCCTATGAGATGATTGTCTCTAGATTTCCCTTCTCTAACCGATATTTTAATGTAGACTGGATTGTAAGCACAACTAACTTCGCAGCACCTTCCTGCACAATCACCTCCAGTTCGATCTCAATTCTCTAGCTAATGATCTCCGAACTGAAAGTTCAGCTACTTCTACTATTTTGATACTTAACGTATCTGCTACTTTGTTAGCTTTATCGGGGTGATAACTAATGATGCAATCAAAGTCTTTCACCGGCTCTAGCCATCTTCTTTGTCTCGTGTAGAGCTCTTGCTGAGTGAAGAAATACTTGAGGTAGTGCCTCAATTTCTTTAATGCGAAGGCCATTGCTGCCAGTTCGTAAGTAGGATATTTCTTCTCATGAATCTTCAGTTGTCTAGAAGCATAGACAATAACTTCTTATCTTTCGTTAAGACAGCACCCAAACCCGCCATTAATGCATCCATGAAAATATCGTAATTCCTTCTTCCAGATGGCAGTGTTGAAATGGGGGCTTCTATCAACACTTGCTTTAATCTATCAATACTGAATTGAACTCTGGAGTCCATACATACTTAACATTTTCTTGATCAATGACGTTACGGAACAGCTATCTTCGAACTCCTTTAATAAAACGTTAATACCCGCAAATCCTAAGAAACTACGAATCTCTGTAATACTCTTAGGTACAGTCCACTCCCAAACTGTTTCTACTTTTGATGGGTCTACTTCCAAACCACTCTCAGAGATTATATGACCAACAATGCTACCTTATCAATCCAAAATTCACATTTACTAAACTTAGCAAAAAGTTGCTTAGTCATCAGAATTTGCAATACACGTCTAAGCTGATCTGAATGTTCTTCTATATTCTTAGTGTAGAATAGGATGTCATCTAAAAATAATATTATGAACTGATCTAGGAAAGGTTGGAACACTCTAATCATTAAATCCTTAAATTCTGAAGGTTCATTTGTTACAAAGGGCATCACAAAAAAATTTGTAGTACCCATAACGCGTTCTAGAAGCTGGCTTGTGAACGTCTGCTTCTTTAATCTTCTGCTGTTGAAATATCCAGATCAGAGATCTATCTTAGAAAATACAGCTGCACCTTGTAACTGATCAAACAGATCTTCAATCCTATGGAGAGGATACTTATTCTTAATGGTTAACTTGTCAGGCCTCGTGCTCAATCAGAGAATAAACCACGCAATAAACAATAGCGGAAGCAATTAAAATAGTGGCAAAAATTTTTGCTTTGGTCTGACTTAGAAAACATAAGTTAAAAGACATTGATATTCAAATTACAGGTTTGACAACGCATACAAACATAAGTGACTCCCAATAAACAGAGCGATGAGTCTCTCGCTCAACATAGATACAATACAATATAACAAAAATATCATATTCATCTACTACATATAACTGGGACACTCTATCCATCTCCCGGGGCACTACCAGCAGGATCAACTCCACAACCAGCGGTAAAACCATGATAACCTGAAAACACATACAGGCAAACAAGACAACCAGCCCCAGAGGGACATGGGGTCAAACCCCAGTACGGAGAGCAACTGAAAAACAGCAATAGACAGCAACAGATAATATGCAGATGCTATGCATGAGAGCAGGAACAACAACCGTAGGCTACAACCAAAGCATGGAGCCAAGGGAACTCAAGCACAGCTCCACAACGATGTCCAATCAACTGGAAGGTAGTGGCCATGGTGAGTGAGTATATGGGAGCTACCCACTAGTCTCAACACACAGTACCAGATGCATAACAATCGCTCAACCTGCTGTTGCCCAGCTCATGAGATGTGGGAGCTACCAACTCCGCTCATAGTGGCTAACAGATCCCAGCAGGGAGATGAGGTATACGGGAGTTACCCGTTCGGCCTCCAAAACAGGCATCCTGGTACACACAGATCAACGCAACAAGGGAAAGGCTAGCAAGATCTGAGTTCGACATGGTTAATGCGTGTATAAAATGCAATAGCTAACAACGACAACACAGATATCATACACGGCACAACAAGCACATACATCCATGCCAATCCCAAAGCTTTAAAACAAGCTCACATCCGTACCTTAGTCTTCTAAGCTACAATTACCACAACGAAGTCCCGAGCAACACAGATCTGAGAACCTGCTAAGCCAATATCACAACACTATCTCAGGGATAGTAGCACAGAAACACTAATCTGGGAACTACGATCTCACCCAGCTCTGACCTTCCTTCCTAACACAAAAGCTGGCTCTAAACAAAGCACAAGGAAGGAACTAACACTTACCCAACGAGCTACCTGGACAGTAGAAGCAATTCTGCGCTTATGCTAGCAGACTACACAGAAGAGCTTCCTTCGCAAACTTCTTCCAGCTTAACGCCAGCCTCCAAAAGCGGTACAGAACGAAGCACCATAGCAAGAGGAGTCCAGCGCTACCACTCTCACTTCAGACGGAGCTGTATACCGTCGGCAATCGGAGAAGATAAGGTTCGGTGAACAGTAGCTAGGGTATCGCGACATGATGAACTCACGAGAAATATTCTTAAGTGTCGGGAAAGAATATGCGACGAAGGGTCAAAGTCCTTCTAAAATAAGTCGAATCTGCTCAAGTCTGAAGGACAGTAACCACCAACAAAATCGAGGTTCATGTCTGAAATCTGCTCAGATCTGGGTACCGCACCAGATCTGGAAACTGTGTCAAACGTCAAAACGACGTCGCACAGAAGGTCAAACAGATCTCGCTACGTCGACCCAAGTTCGCTTCCCAATAGATACATGTCATCCGTTAATCTTCAAATCTGAATCACTAAACGGCGTCGCATGGCGCTCACAGTGACGTCATCCAAAACGACATCGCATCGGAACCAGATCCAAAAGACCAGATCTCACACACTCAACTTAGCCAGATCTGAAATCCACGAACCGCATCGGTCTACTTCCTACTACGAACCGGGAAAACGAACCGGATCTGTCCACGTACAACAAACAACGTGAGCATGCTCAAATCTGGATTCTCCCCAAACGACATCGTTTCGCTACCCGCTCGGTATATTCAACTTGCGCACCCAGAATGACGCGCGATAACCAGATCTCACCTCCACATCTGCATGCGACTAACTAGATCTGATCAACGCTCAAATCTGATCACGTTCCCGCGAAATCCTCCAACTCTCTAGAACTGTTTCAAGGACTTATACGGACCCGATACGCTCACTGAGCATACCAGCTCAAAGCTGGTCCATCCCAGACCTGTTCAAGACAAATTTGGTCTATGCTAAACCCGATTAATTAACTCAATTAATCCAATAAACTTTTGAGTCTCACATTCCTGAAAATAAGATTTCGTCCTCGAAATCAAATAACTCCAGATCTGAACCAAAACTTCAATACTTGAAAATCCCGATATACACAAATCAAAAAGCAACTCTCCAACAGACAACGAGAGGCTACTAACCAAGAGTTCAAGATAACTGGAACAAACAACACAAACAAAACTAGCTACTAGAAACAAATGCAATCATCTACTCAAACAGATGCGTCCACTTGCGTTGCATTTTCTCTTCCAACTCCCACGTAGCTTCTTTCCTACCATGTTTGCTCCACTAAACCATCACCAAAGGAATGGTCTTGTTCCTTAGCTGTTTCTCTTTTCTGTCCAAGATCTGTAAAGGGTACTCAACATAGCTCAAAGTCCGATCTAGCTCCACCTTGTCAGTTCTTAGCACATGCGAAGGATCTGGCTCATACTTCCTCAACATAGACACATGAAACACATCATGCAATGAGGACAGATCTAGCGGCAACAACAGCCGATAAGCTAAAGGACCGATCCTCTCAACAATCTCATATGGTCCAACATAACGAGGAGCTAATTTTCCTTTTAGACCAAATCTCATAACACTGCAGAAAGGAGAAACTTTTAGGAACACCAGATCACCAACCTGAATTCCAAAGGCCTACGTCTCTTATTCTCATAACTGGCTTGGCGATCTTGTGCAGCTTTTATACGATGGCGGATCAGATCCACTTGATCTCTCATTTGCTGCACAAACTCTGGAGAAGACAGCTGCTTCTCCCCCACTTCTTCCCAACATATCGACGATCTTCACTTCCTACCGTATAATGCCTCAAATGGTGCCATACCAATCGTGACCTGGTAGCTGTTATTGTAGGAAAACTCAACTAAAGACAACGAATCTTTCCAGCTACCACTGAAATCTATCACAACAGCTCTCAACATATCCTCTAAAATCTGGATAGTTCTCTTAGATTGGCCATCGGTTTGGGGATGATACGTTGTGCTCATAGCCAACCTAGTGCCCAAAGCTGTTTGCAAACTCTTCCAAAACCTGAAAGTAAACCTCGGATCACGATCTGATACGATGGTCACAGGCACACCATGCAAACGCACCACAAAATCTATGTACAGCTTCGCCATCTTCTTCAAAGAATTGGTCATATTGTAGGGAATGAAGTGAGCAGACTTCGACAATCTGTCTATAACAACCCACACAGCATCACAACCTCTGCTAGAACGAGGCAAAAATAGGTCACAAAATCCATTGATATGTACTCCCAATTCCATTGGGGCACCTCCAAACTCTGCAATAAACCACCAGGTCTCATTCTTTCGGCCTTAACTTGCTGGCAGTTCAGACAACGGGCTACAAAATCTGCAACATCACTCTTCAAACCTGCCCACCAGTAATGCTGCTTCAAGGTATGGTACATCTTCCTTGTACCCGGATGAACACTGTGTCTACTACAGTGCGCTTCTCTCAAGATCTCCTCCTTCAAGTCAATCAGATTTGGCACTATCAACCTGCCACGAAATCTCAAACAACCGTCAGATGAGACAGAATTATCCTCCAGCTGTCCATTTCGGGCTTCCACTTCAGCTCATGGGTGTAAGGATCTGTTCTTTGAGCTGCTCTAATGCTCGCAACAATCTGTGACTCCACTTGAAAAGAAGACACCACAACATAATCCTCACTTGGGTAAAACCGCGAACCTGTAGTGCTTAGATGGTCATGGACCTTCGAAATTTGCAACGAAGCCAGCATCGCCACTTGAGCCTTTCTGCTCAATGAATCAGCAACTACATTCACTTTCCCAAGCTGATATTGGATCTCACAATCAAAGTCCTTAAGCAGCTCCATCCATCTACACTGTCTCATGTTCAAATCCGACTGAGAAAAGAGATACTGAAGGCTCTTGTGGTCTGTGTACACCACCAACTGCTCACCATAAAGATAGTGGCGCCAAATCTTCAATGCAAAGACCACTGCTGCCAACTCCAAATCATGAACTGGGTACCGAGTCTCATGCGGTTTCAACTGACGAGAGGCATACGCAATGAATCGACCATTTTGCCACTTGAGCCTTTCTGCTCAATGAATCAGCAACTACATTCACTTTCCCAGGCTGATATTGGATCTCACAATCAAAGTCCTTAAGCAGCTCCATCCATCTACACTGTCTCATGTTCAAATCCGACTGAGAAAAGAGATACTGAAGGCTCTTGTGGTCTGTGTACACCACCAACTGCTCACCATAAAGATAGTGGCGCCAAATCTTCAATGCAAAGACCACTGCTGCCAACTCCAAATCATGAACTGGGTACCGAGTCTCATGCGGTTTCAACTGACGAGAGGCATACGCAATGAATCGACCATTTTGCATTAACACACAGCCCAATCCATTCAGCGAAGCGTCAGAACAAACAACAAAACCACCTGATCCTGAAGGCAAAGCTAACACAGGTGCATTAGTTAGCTTCTCTTTGAGCAATTGGAACCTATTCTCACACTGCTCAGTCCAAACAAACCTCTTGTCTTTCTGAGTCAACTGCGTCATAGACTTAGCTATACTAGAGAATCCCTCTATAAAGCGACGATAATAGCTTGCCAAACCCAAGAAACTACGAATCTCAGAAACATTCTTGGGACGCTCACAGTTAACAACAACCTCTACTTTACAGGCCACAGAAATACCTTCCGCTGAAATCACATGACCCAGAAACACAAATCTATCCAACCAAAACTCTCACTTAGAGAACTTAACATACAGCTGCGATTCTCGGAGTGCTAGGATCGATTTATCCTATATATACTTGTTATTCAGATGATAATCATCACTTAGAGGGTGTAACCAGATCGAATGATAAGACACATGATTCAGCTAGATATTGAAACCGGGTTGCAATAACCAAGCTGGTTTCAGCTGGTTGGTGAAACCAGCTCAATACAAAGCAAGCGCTAAACATGCTGGTTCCAGCTGGATGCTGAAACCAGCTCGACACACAGCCGAACAATCTGGTTAACTTATCTTGAGCTGCAATAGCTCAGTGTTCTTGAATACATGTGCACCGAGATATAGATTGAGTAATGAAAGTAAATCATGCGGAAATAACTCAAATTGCACTCTTATATTCGAAAGCTCGATTAAACAGATTTATGCCCAGTTATAAATATGCTATGCGTATGAATGCAAGTACTGGAAGCTGTAAAGAAAATACGCTGAGATTTGTTTATGGAAGTTCGGAGCTCAATCTCCTACGTCTCCCCTTCTTCCGCAATGGGAAGGATCCACTAGAAGACTTTGATTACAACGACCCTCGCTGCAACCCACTCCTACGACCCGCAGCCGCAAGAACTCCTAGCATCTACCACTGCACACCAGCCTGCAAGCTGCGTGACTAACAACACTTCTTTTACGCCTAGTGAGAAAGGCTACACACACTTCTTTAACTTCTCAGTGCGAAAGACAACTAGACTTGTTTAACGTCTCTGTCCAAAGACTAAAATGGAGAGTATTGAATCACATTCACTCTAACCTTTTTCGCTCAACTATCGAATGTGGGTGAATGTGGGTGTGTGAAATTTACAGTGTAAGCACAGTCTCTCAATAGTTAAATCTCACACACTCTGGGAAGTACTCCTAGTTCGAGCTGGTTTCTCATTGTCTTCCCAGGTTTAATGTTGTGCGTTTCTTGATTTTCTGTTTGGACTTCGCACAACTATATTCTCACTGTTTTTGTGCATGTCTTCTTCTGTTCCATTGCACCTGTTTATAAAGCCTCTGCCTGGATTTATCTGTTGGACACAACGTTGTAGCCGTTCTGCAAAGTCTTCTGACGCATATGTACTTTGTGTCCTTTTGCTTTTAATGCGTTGCAGGCTTTATATGACTTGAGCTCTTTTCATCGATGATTCTGCAGCCTTTGCTAATATCGAGCTCTGTTTTCTTTGACAAGACAAAACAAATCAGTTTGAACCAATTATATTCATCTTCGTAAGATTGTTCAAACTGCTTGTTTGACCAGATTGATTTGTCTGGGTCTGGTTATTCAGCTGGTTTCTTCGTCAAGCTGGTTGCTCCTTCAGCTGTTTCGAAGCTTTCTTCTTCTCCTCACCAGCTTCTTTGTTCTCATCTTCGAGCTGATCTTCTGGAGCAACTTCTGCATCTGCACCTCTTTTTGTCTGCAGCTGAGCTTGTTATGTTCTTTCCTGCTCTTGAGCTACTTCGAGGCTCCAGCTTTGCTCCATTCCCAGCTGGTTGATATATCTGTGAGATCAAGCTTCTCACAGATATCATAAGGCCAGCTGGTTTGTCTGCTCCCGGCTGGTTTTCTTAACTTCAAGCTGGTTTGTCCTTAACCAGCTGGGCTCTATTAATCTCGTCAAGAGCCCCAGTGATGCTTGCTTGTTCACTGGATCCATTCGGACACCTCATCCAAATTATCAGCAAGCACACTGTTATAATAATCAATTCGATTCATATGATGAATTGATTATTGCACAAAGTGATCTGATCTGCATTTGATCACTGCACTTGTCTATGCAACGACACTTGAACACTACACTTGTACTCTGCACTAGATCTGCGCTTGAGCCGTTCTGCACTTCAGCATTATGTGACTCAACTCTGCTCTTGTTTCTCTGCGCTTGATCTTTGTGCTGCTCCTACTCCAAGCTGGTGAACCAGCTTGATGTTCCCTGCACTTCTGGAAGTAAACTGCTGTACCAGCTTGGGCGTCTCCTTACTGTTCCAGCTAGATATCTTCGACCAGTCCAGCTCAGGCGTCCCCTCACTGATCTAGTTTGGATATCTTCACGTCTACTCCAGTCTTATTCAGTTGCCTTATTCAGTCACCGGAAATCTATGCACATCCTCATTGAACCATCCTTCTTCTTTACAAACAGGATATGCCCTCTCCACGGGGACATACTCGGCCTAATGAAACCCTTATCCAACAATTCGCTAAGCTGCACCTTAAGCTCCCTCAACTCAGCTGACGCTAAACGATAGGGGGCTCGCGAGATCGGAGCTGTACCAGGTACCAACTCAATGCTGAAGTCGATCTCCCTCCTTGGAGAAAAGCCAGGAATCTCCTCCGAAAACACATCAGGGAAATTGCGAACGACAGAGATGTCACTAAGCTCCACACACGACGACGAGTACGCATCCAAAGCATAGATAATAAATCCAGCATTCTCCAACGACAACAGGCTAAACATCTCCATCGCTGAGACTAAAAGAATCTTCGACTGAGAATCATGGCCATAGAAATTCCATTTCTCGCCATCCTGGGGCCTAAAATGCACAGCGTCGTGGAAACAATCCACAGTGGCCCTATAGCTAGACAACATGTCCATTCCCACTATGCAATCGAAATCCCACTCACTAACCTGATCAGATTCGCTAACAACACGCTCTCACCAAACCTAAGAATGCCATTCAGCAAAATCTCTCGGGAGTACAGGCTCGTGCCGGCAGGAGTCGCAACAGACACAACATCACTCAAAGGAGTGGTATGCAAACCATGCTCAACCACAAATGCATCATCAACAAACGAATGCGATGCTCCTGTATCAAACAATACACGTGCAGGAAAATCAAAGACAAAGCAAGTACATGCGATCAATCCTGTTGGCGTGCCCTCCACTTGCTCCCTCGTCATGGCATTCACCTGGGCATGCTGGGGTCCTGAGATCAAAACACGAAGGACCAGGCTGCTGAAACGGCCTATACTGCGTCTCCCCCATCCTCGGCTGCTGAACAGGAAAAGAACGATCTCTACCAGATCCTCCTCAACCCTGCGGTGGGGCGGCGGTGTGTTGAGATCCAGCCAAAGGACACACTCTCGCAAAGTGTCCATACTGCCCACTATTGTTACACGAACCCTACACACCAACACACTGCGTTGTAGGGTGCTTTCCTCCACACTGGCCACAAAACTCGGCCCTAGGACTACTACTTCTAGAACTGCCCGAACCAGAAGAGCTAGAACACGACTTCTTCTTGAACTGACGACCAAGAGGTCTAAACCTTCCAGACTGTTGGGTTGTCTGCTGCTGCTAGGGTGGATGGGATGACTGCGAAGACTGGGAAGGTTGCACCCCTGAAACCATGGGATGGTTACCTTTCGCCACCTGCAGCCTAACTCGAGTTCTACTGAAATGAACCGGACTCTAGAATTTTTTTTTAAAACATATGCGGAAAAATATAAATTTAAAGTATGGCTTGTTCCCTTTTAAACATTCCTAAATCATTTTCTTAACAAAACTGAAATAGACTTAAATAAATATTTTATGTCATAAAACCTTCCGAACTGTAAAAAAAAAGAACAACTGCATAAAAGTACTGAAACTGAACATGTTTAAAGCCATCATCTAAAAATGTATCCTGACAGAACTAAAACGTAAAGGCGGTCACGGGGTACTGCTGCAGCTGGCGCTCAGAGGTCCTCACTGCCAGTCGGGATATACTCATCTGCAGGGTCATCAGCTGCATCATTTAAACCTAGTGAGCCTAGAGGCTCAGCATGCTCTATCGTATATCATAACAAAGTACAAACTAATAAAATCGCATGCAGGCACATACTTGTAGTAAAATAACGTTAAAACATGAATGCGTGCATGATAGTCCCGAAAATAGGATCAATGTGGTTCGAAATAGCTGTAAGAGTTCAGAAGGGGGGGTTGAATGAACTCTTGATATTTTAAATTTTTTTTTCGAAACCCTTGAAATAATTTTTACAAGCACCGCTTAACTTAAGTCCGAGTTACCAGACTTAATGTATCTCAGTTTTAAGAGCTGATTTCTCGGTTAACAAAAATTGTGCGGAAAGAAACCGTTAATCAGTGAACAGTTAAACAATAAATAATGCGTAATGTAAAAGCAAGGGATCAGAGTTTGTTTGTGGAAGTTCGGATATAAATATCCTACGTCTCCCCTTCTTCATTTTCAGGAAGGTTCCACTAGAAGATTTGATTTGTACAGACCTTCTGCACACACCCGATCACCGAGCCTCGCTCAAGGTGAACTCCTAGCAACACCACAAATAACGCAGTCACAGCTGCTGGTTTACAACACAATATTTTCTCAAACTGCTTTTAAGATAGCACGTTTGTTACAAACTCAAATGGATATAACAATGAAATACAATGCTATTGAGACTGTATATTTTCTGGTTTCTAGGCAATGAAACTTGATTCAAAAATTGAACCAGAGAATGACTCGAAGGTTTATCTATGAAGATCAGTGGTTGTTTTCTTCGAGTGTTTGGGCTTATGAGAATGATGGCTTCAAAATGCAAAGCACTCGTAAATTTGACAGAGTAACAGTAATAGCAATAGCGAGAGTTTTTCATCAATTCAAATCTTCTGCTATTTATACTCTTTGCTCAACGGTCGATTAATTCTGTTAAGGAAATAAAATACCTTTTGAATTTCTGAAAATCGTACGCCGTCAATTCTGCTCCACTACATGGTAAATCGCATATCGTCAGAGGCAAAACTATAATTTCCATAAATGTGCAATCCCGTTGTAACGACCTCTGCAAATGTATACTATTTGCCCAAAAATAGTACCAATATTGTCTCCTTAATTCCAAGCATTTGTACGATTCTGTTATGGCCATCGATCTTTTCCAAAATGAGTAATCGATCGAATTTGAATCAACTTAACGCTTGCGCCTGAAATCTTTTTCTGTCGACAGATATATTTTACTTGAAGACGAATGAATAGTCCATCGCTGTTCGAATAAATATCTGTCGTGGTAAAACAATATCTGACCAATTTCATTTTCAGAAAGGCTGACGTCATCATATCTGTTATACAAACACTGTAATGCTATTCGTTGAAAACACTGTAGCGGTAACTGTTCCTCTTACTGTAGCGATATCTGATGGTGACGTCACGGTCTCTGGTAACTCTACTACATACACATATCTGTTGACAGCATCCTTCGCTTGTTAACCGTATCGTATAGTTCCTGTTGAACTTCACTGTTACGATATCTGTCGACAGTAACCTTCTCTATTCCAACATCAACCGTTGTTGGCAGATACCTTTGGTACAATTACGATGTCTGTTGGCAGCAACCATTACTCTGAATACACTTCCAACAGTAACTATCTGACCCGATAACCCAAATAACTGATTCGGTAACCCGACTGTTTCAGAACCCGAATCTGATCAACCCGATATCATAACTGTAATTCAAACCAATCACCGTTGTCAGCAACTCTGATATCTTATGAAAATATTATTCGAATTTCATCGTTTAAGTCCAAATCTTTTCTTATTTTTGTTATCACCAAAACTATAAATTTTATCCTAACAATTTCTCAATTTTTGTTGATGATAAAACTTAGCAGCCGAGATAAATAAATAGGCAAAATAAATTGCACAAGGTCTGTCGAAATCAGAGATTCCATTAATTCCATTGACTAAAAATAGTACAAAAGATTTGTACACAAAATCTAATATCTTCTCCTCTTGTGGGATCCACTTCTGCTTCGACTACCCCTTTCTCTTTCCCTTTGCCTATCAGCAGCCATAAGTCTCTCCAAAATGTCTCTTTGTGCATTGTCAATGTCTCTGTGTGCAATTTCTGTTGTTCTAACAGTATCACCACTGGTTCTGTTTTCACTGCCTTCACCTTGATTAACAGGAGGAGGTAGAGGGCGGCGGCTGCTGCTTCCTTCCCACTTTTTGGCATCACCGCCTCGTATATAGTCGACGAGATCGCCAAGCTGGGTGGAGAGGCTGAGAATATCTGCTGCTATTTTCGTTTGGAATTCTAACCGTTCACTTCTAATAGCAGCAACCTGCTCATCCAATGAATTAATTTTAACATCGAGTGCTTTGATCTCCTTCCTGGCTTCCACCGAATCGGCACCAGCAGTGACACCTTGTGCCAAAACAACTTTCTTAAATGCATTGAAACGCAGTGTCTGAATATCATCTTGATTTTCCCATCTTGTCGAGCACTCTGTATTAAGTTTCGGAAGTATTCATTTTGCTGTCCTAGAGTATCTCGAAGACCTCTTTCAACGCTATGGAGTCTAGATAATATGTCACTTTGAGCATTATCCATACGCTGTGATAGAGAAATTTTCAGATCATCAAGAACTGGAGAAAGATCGACAGTAACAGCTGGGAACGTAGGCTGAACATCCGCTGTGTCATCCAAGGGAATATCATCGGAATTGAAATGCATTGGAGAATCACTGGATGAGGCAGAAGTGTCCCGACGCTGAAATGTAGGAGGTCGAGATTCTGTGCTCTCAACAAAATATGATTGCTCCTCCTGTGCAACACCAGAAATGGCAGGACCTAAGGCTAAATGTGCAATTGGCTCAACAGACTCTGCCTCTTCAAAAGATTCAACCTGAGGGGAGGGGGATCGGTAGACTGTAGATCCATCAGAAGAAGTTGAATCAAACTCTGGTATACTCTGTACATTTGAGTCACTGAAATACCCTACAAAACTATCTGTATATACACCCTGTTGAAAGATTCTGCGAAAACTTGCGGGAATTCTCTCAACTGCCAGACTATACACAACTATATCTCTGCAAACATCTTCACGTACCGGGCGCAAACACCCAAACATGCTGTATCTAAAAATTTCTGTGCAGACTCTGGCCCAGCCCCAAGTCTTGATCAAGGAGGGGGCAGCTCCCCAATATTATACAGGCTCAATGAAGAAACCATGCGGAACAAACTCGGTGTCAACCACGCTCTCGGGTACTTGCCTCCTATTTACAAACAACGACAACCGGCAGCTACTCCTCCAAAAATCATTTCCCTGAATGAGCGTCCAAACTCCATTCACGAGAATCATTGGCGCGTCCAAACTCCATTCACGAGAATCATTGGCCTTACCCAACATGTGGACTTGGCCATGGAGTAAAATTGGGCTAAAACAGCGCCACTATTGTCAGCAAGATCTTTAAAAAGTTGCGAGGAGCTTGGTCGCTCCGTTATTATTCCATGTTCCTTCTGCTGTGCCAAGAGATCTTCAAGAGATTTGGAATGAGCAACAGACAGAAGAGCAATAATCTGGGAGGCCATCGTCGTACATGGTTGGCCTGGTGCAAAGTATCGGCGATGAGAATCCGAAAAATTTAAATACTCTCTATATTTCTACCAGAATATACATTC
>KQ990543.1:50248-67381 GCA_001598015.1 Dorcoceras hygrometricum
ATTTATATCCTTCATCCAACGGTCGATGAATCCAGATAAGGCAACAAATCCTTTTTGAATTTCTGACAGTAGTACGCCGTCAATCCTGCTCCACAACAAGGTAAATTGCGTTAAGTCAGGGATACGAGAATTATTTCCATATATGAGCAATCCCGTTGTAACGACCTCTGCAAATGTGTACTATTTAACCAAATATAGTACCAATCTTGTCTCCTTAATTCCAGACAATTGTACGATTCTGTTATGGCCATCGATCTTTTCCAAAATGAGTAATCGATCGAATTTGAATCAACTTAACGCTTGCGCCTGAAATCTTTTTCTGTTGACAGATATATTTTACTTGAAGACGAATGAATAGTCCATTGCTGTTCGAATAAATATCTGTCGCGGTAAAACAATATCTGACCAATTGCATTTTCAGAAAGGCTGACGTCATCATATCTATTATACAAACATTGTACTGCTATCCGTTGAAAACACTGTAGCGGTAACTGTTCCTCTTACTGTAGCGATATCTGATGGTGACGTCAAAGTCTCTGGTAACTCTACTACATACACATATCTGTGACAGCATCCTTCGCTTGTTAACCGTATCGTATAGTTCCTGTTGAACTTCACTGTTACGATATCTGTCGACAGTAACCTTCTCTATTCCAACATCAACCGCTGTTGGCAGATACCTTTGGTACAATTACGATGTCTGTTGGCAGCAACCATTACTCTGAATACACTTCAAACAGTAACTATCTGACCCGATAACCCAAATAACTGATTCGATAACCCGACTGTTTCAGAACCCGAATCTGATCAACCCGATATCATAACTGTAATTCAAACCAATCACCGTTGTCAGCAACTCTGATATCTTATGAAAAGATTATTCGAATTCATCGTTTAAGTCCAAATCTTTTCTTATTTTTTTATCACCAAAACTATAAATTTTATCCTAACAGTGCATGATCTTAAAATATTACTTCATACATTTCATATCGTACATACGTAACATAAACATACATAAGGCATGACGTAACATAACATGAAAAACGTATGAGTCGTACCATTGAATGTGAGCGGGCGTGTGACTGATCAGTCGAAATAACCAACGTACGTGACGGTGTGGTTCACCCGACCTCGAGCCAGGATCCCTATATGTCACACATCTATGCTTGCCACTTCACCATGTCGTGATCACATGGATCCATAGGCTCATTATCATACATTAAAACATGGGATCCCCGGGTCCGGCTACCCGGCTAGCTCCCATATTTAAACTTTGTCACATCACTTAAATCCCTCGGATTTTATCTTAAAAGATACATGCCTGATCGTTTAATAAAATCTCATGATGCGTGCATTTCTTAAAATCATGCAAGTTTAAAAGCTTAGCCCGTTAATGTATATTTAATCATTTCCTTTAAAACATTTACGTACATAACATACTACATATATAATTAAATATGCATTTACGGGCTTCTACATTTTTCTACTTCGGTCAAGGATTAGTTCAGGAGCCCGGCCCACTACTTCTAGACTAAACATCAATCTTAACTTAGTCAATGACTCGAATGTTCACCCTTTAAAATCTTGACAACTTTTCATTCAATTTTGACAAAAGAATTCAAAGGCTAATCTTGACTAATTCAAAATCAATTTTGACTAAATTAAAATCAATTTTGACTTTAAATCAATTTTGACTTTAAAATCGATTTAAATCATTTTTGAATTTTAAAATGATAACTTAATCGATTTTGACTCAAATAGCAAATTTTGATCCAAAAATCGATTTTGACCAAATTAAAATCTAATACTCAATTTGACTTAATTTAAAATCAAAAGACCCCAATTTGACTAAAAATTTAAAATAAACATCCAACTCAATTAAAATTAAAAGTTGACACGATTTAACACATATGGCTATTTTCTTTAAAATTGGACCTTCAACTTAAAATTAAAAATAACAGATCCGTAATTAAAATAATTCGGACCAACTTTAAAACATTTTGACTCGTCACTCGACTAGCCGACCTGATCCAATCGAACCAACAGGTCCAAGTGATTCGTCCGGCCCAAAATATAAAATTAAACAATTAAATTTTCTAATTTACTCCATCATTTGCTAAAAATTCAAACATATAAAATTTGACTAAATAAAGACCCATTGACAAAATTTGACTTTAAAATTTGATAAAAGTATTAGACCCATAAAAAAAAGGATTTTGACTTTAAAATTTTGACTTTAAAATATGATAAAGTATTAGGCCCATAAATAAAAGGATTTTTTTAAAATATTTGGCCTAATACGCTAAAATTGCCAAAAATCTCATAAATCAAATAAATTCTAAAAATGCTGGAAAAAATCTTCAAATATGCTTAAAATATCAAATAATCATCCACGAACTTTAGCAGCCCCTAAGACTCGAAATCTTAATTTTTCACAAAAATGACCCGACAAGGCTCACTTCGAGCGACAAAACGGTAAAAATCATTTAAAATCCATTTCTTATCCAAATCACTCCATGTTTCGACCCACATCACCCTAACTCAATATACTAGTTACTGGAATAAACAAAACGCGAAAAAGATTCAATATGTTACCAATCTGACGCCCGCAATCCTACTTCCCGTGCACAGACTGCAACCAGGACACGTGCTAGCCATAAAATTCATAACTAATCCGTTGCTCGATCAAATCGCTTCCCGTTTGGACCTACGTGACCCTAACTCAATGGGATATCTCTTTCATTCAACCTTAACCACACAGACCATATTGAGCGACGTACCCGACCCGAAAAACTCTACTGTCGCGCACAGACGACAAGCCAGGACACGTGCTGATCTTAAAATCATAACTAATTCATTCCTTAACCAAATCGCTTCCCGTTTGGACCTACGTGATTCTAACTCGATGGACTAACTATCTGGACCACCCTTGGACCAAACTCTAGCCCCATGAATCGACTATGACCGAAGCATCACAAGAAACGAATCAAATACGTTTTGAAAACTATGAAACATGCATTGATCTTAAACATTATGCATAGATCTGAATAAATCACATACAATTCATGAATTAAACTTCAAAAATAGTTTAATATGGCTTAAATGGTGAGAAAAAGAATAGATATTACATGCCTGATTTGGTTGGAGAAGAGATCTGCGAGTTACCGACGTTGTAGACGCGAGATCGGAGCACGACCGCCTTTGGATCACCAAAAGCTGAAAATTTCGAATGCCTTGGGGGGAGTGGGACGAAAATTTGAGGGAATGTGGGAGTGGAGGCTATGGCTAGGGTAGAAGTTTATTAAAGTTGGGATTGAAAAGAATGAATGTGTCAAAAGTGCCCCTAAGACTTAATTAAGGAATTAAAAAGGATTTTTACATACTTACCCCTCACTTAAGTCTTCAAGTTGATTAAAACTCTAAATCAAGCTTTTAAAACTCCTAATTTTCGAAATAAAGGCCCTCTCAAATTTAAAAACACCTTAAAATCCAATAAAACGGCCCGTATAGACGAAAAAAGGGTTCCCCTCCAAAATAATCATAAAACTCAAATTTTCAGAAATTGTTGCTTAAAATAAAATAATTTCATTCTTAAAAATCCCATAACTTAAAATCTCAAATTATTTCCACTCCGGTCGGCCCTAATCTCGTCCACATGTCTGTAACTCAAACAGGCTGAAAAACAACACATGCATACCATGCAGCATAAAATCATAAATAAATCAAATAAAGATGGCATGTAATCGTCTAAAATTATTTTTCCCCTAGTCATACATCCATTTCTACGTAATCTGGATTTCGGGGCGTTACATCTACGGTTCTGCAGTCCCTCCTCTATATCTATAGCCCTGTCCACCGCTTCCACATAGCTTGCCGGTGAACTTGCTAGCACCAAAGAATACAAATCCTCATTTAGCCCCTCCATGAACTTGTTCCTCTTTGCCCTCTCACGGCCAGAAACATGCGGAACATACGCAAGAAGAGAAGAAAACCTCCGGGCATACTCTCCTACAGACAAAGTCCTCTGCACCAGGTTATCAAACTCACGCTCCCTGGCGTTCACAAAGGATTCTGGAATGTACTCCTGGCGAAAGGCAGTACAAAAGCTGTCCCACGAGATCCCTACTCCGATCTCCTCGAGATTCCTCGGCGCCTCTCCACCAACGCTCAGCATTCCTTCTCAACTGAGACGTAGCTAAACTCAACCTACGCTCGTCATCGTACCTCACACAGTCGAACAACTCGGTAATGTGCTGCAACCAGGACTCTGCATCGGAACTAGGCTCGTCACCATTAAACGTCTGAGGGTTCATCCGCTGAAACCTCGCCATCACAAGTTCCATGTCGTCCACACGGGCTGCCAGCTCATCTACCTCATCCTCAACTCGTCTAGTACAACCACGAAGGAGAAACCTGCGCTGCACTCCCTCATTCTGGCCCTCGGATTCCTCCTGAATCTGCCCTCTACCTCTACCCCTACGTCTAGGCGGCATCTACGAAGATACTAAGAGGGTAATGTCACACAGTAATAAATATATCACATAGCAAATGAATCACATAGTCATGCACATGCAACAAGCAACACTGTGCCTAGACTCAAGTGTTATCAAAAGAAATCGAGATTATTCCAACTTAAGCTCTGATACCAAAAATGTCAGGCCTCGTGCTCAATCAGAGAATAAACCACGCAATAAAAAATAGTAGCAATTAAAATAGTGGCTAAAATTTTCGCTTTGGCCTGACTTAGAAAACATAAGTTAAAATACATTGATATTCAAATTAAAGGATTGACAACGCATGCAAACCAACTACAACGCATACAAACATAGAGTGACTCCCAATAAACAGAGCGATGAGTCTCTCGCTCAACATAGATACAATACAATATAACAAAAATATCATATGCATCTACTATATATAACTGGGACACTCTATCCACCTCCCGGGGTACTACCAGCTGGATCAACTCCACGACCGGCGGTAAAACCATGATAACCTGAAAATACATACAGGCAAACAAGACAACCAGCCCCAGATGGACATGGGGTCAAACCTCAGTACGGAGAGCAACTGAAAAACAGCAATAGACAGCAACAGATAATATGCAGATGATATGCATGAGAGCAGGAACAACAATCGTAGGCTACAACCAAAACAGGGAGCCAAGGGAACTCAAGCACAGCTCCACAATGATGTCCAATCAACTGGAAGGTAGTGGCCACGGTGTTGGAGTATATGGGAGCTACCCACTCGTCTCAACACACGGTACCGGATGCATAACAATCGCTCAACCTGTTGTTGCCCAGCTCATGAGATGTGGGAGCTACCCACTCCGCTCATAGTGGCTAACAGATCCCAGCAGGGAGATGAGGTATACGGGAGTTACCCGCTCGACCTCCAAAATAGGCATCCTGATACACACATATCAACGCAACAAGGGAAAGGCTATCAAGATCTGAGTTCGACATGGTTAATGCGTGTATGAAATGCAATATATCATACACGGCACATCTATCACATACATCCATGCCAATCCCAAAGCTATAAAACAAGCTCACATCCGTACCTCAGTCTTCTGAGCTACAATTACCACAACGAAGTCCCGAGCAACACAGATCTGAGAACATGCTAAGCCAATAACACAACGCTAGCTCAGGGATAGTAGCACAGAAACACTAATCTGGGAACTACGAGCTCACCCAGCTCTGACCTTCCTTCCTAACACAAAATCTGGCTCTAAACAAAGCACAAGGAAGGAACTAACACTTACCCAACGAGCTACCTGGACAGCAGAAGTAATTCTATGCTTATGCTAACAGACTACACAGAAGAGCTTCCTTCGCGAACTTCTTCCAGCCTAACGCCAGCCTCCAAAAGCGGTACAGAACGAAGCGCATTAGCAAGAGGAGTCCAGCGCTACCACTCTCACTTCAGACGGAGCTGTTTACCATCGGCAATCGAAGAATATAAGGTTCGATGAACAGTAGCTAGGGTATCGCGACAGGATGAACTCACGAGAAATATTTCTAAGTGTCGGGAAAGAATATGCGACGAAGGGTCAAATTCCTTCTAAAATAAGTCGAATCTGCTCAAGTCTGAAGGACAGTAACCATCGACAAAATCGAGGTTCATGTCTGAAATCTGCTCAGATCTGGGTACCGCACCAGACCTGGACACTGCGTCAAAACGACGTCGCACAGAAGGTCAAACAGATCTCGCTACGTCGACCCAAGTTCGCTTCCCAATAGATACACGTCATCCGTTAATCCTCAAATCTGAATCACTAAACGGCGTCGCATGGCGCTCACAGTGACGTCATCCAAAACGACATCGCATCGGAACCAGATCCAAAAGACCAGATCTCACGTACTCAACTTAGCCAGATCTAGAATCCATGAACCGCACCGGTCTACTCCCTACTACGAACCGGGACAACGAATCAGATCTATCCACGTACAACAAACAACGTGCGCATGCTCAAATCTGGATTCTCCCCAAACGACATCGTTTCGCTACCCGCTCAGTATATTCAACATGCGCGCCCAGAATGACACGCGATAACCAGGTCTCACCTCCACATCTGCATGCGACTAACCAGATCTGATCAACGCTCAAATCTGATCACGTTCCCGCGAAATCCTCCAACTCTCCAGATTTGTTTCAAGGACTTATACGGACCCGATACGTTGACTGAGCATACCAGCTCAAATCTGGTCCATCCCAGACCTGTTCAAGCCAAATCTGGTCTATGCTAAACCCGATTAATTAACTCAATTAATCCAATAAACTTTCGTGTCTCACATAACTTATTCAAATCTTTACAGTCGTTGCATAAATGCATACTCCCGTCTTTCTTCTTGACGAATAGCACTGAGGCTCCCCATGGTGGCGTGCTAAAATGAATGAAACATTTGTCTATTAGATCTTGAATTCAATCATTTATCTCTTTCATCTCTGTAGGTGCGAGTCTATGTGGTGGCTTAGATATAGGAGTTAGGTACACAATCAATCGCAAATTCCAGATCCCGATCTGGTGGCAGACCAGAATCTCTTCTGAGAACACGTCAAGAAATTCATTCACTACTTCGACATCTTACAACTTAGGTTTCTCATCTTCTACTGGTGATAACGCACTAACTAAAAATCATTGATATCCCTTCCTTAGATGGCTCTGGACTTTCAGAGTTGATCAACTTAGGGGTTATATCAAGTCTATCAGCTCGGAACAAAATTGGGTTTCCTCTAGATGGTTTAACCTCTGTGGTTCTTTGCTTAAAATCGATAAAGACTCTGTGCTTAGTTAACTAATCTATTCCCAAATTAAATCGAACTCAATCATGGGTAATACTATCAAATCTGCATCACGAAATACACCTGCAGCTTAAGCTCTATGTCGTGAAATATACTGTTTGTCAACAAGCTTTCTCCCGATGTTACGTTAGCACAACAACTTATTGCTAGTACTTCAGGTTAGATAGGTAACTTCTTAGCAAAAACTTCTGGTATAAAAGCATGGGTTGCACCAGAATCTAACAAAACTATTGTAGGCATACTAGTGACAAAAATGTTACCTGTAACTACTATAGAATCTGGTTCATCCTGATCAGCTGTCATCACATAGGCTCTACCGGTGATGAGTTGCTTTGGTTGCTGGCAATTTTAGAGATGTGGCCTGGAGTACCACATTAACACACGTCATAGCCGGCTCGGCACTGATCAGTATGATTCCTTTGACAAACTAGATAAACTGGCTTGTTATTAATCTGAGGAAATGCATTGATCGGTTGGGATTGTAGAGGTCGTTGTCCCTAAGAACTCTGCTGGTTGTTGTTGGGTCTCTTGGCTTGCCTATGGTCCTTATGTTGAAAGGCTTGACGTTATGTTCTTCGTCAATCTCATTCCAATCCTGCTCAGCTTGTAGGGCTTTTTTAATTGCTGCTCTATAACCTGTTGGTTCATATATCCTAACTTCATGCTTCAATGTGGGTCGTAATCCATCAACAAGGTGACGGAGCTTCTCCTCCGCATCTCTTCCTATCTGAGGAACAAAATAACATCTTCTCTTGAACTTACGAATGTAATCACTCACGGGCATCTCCCCCTGTCTCAGACTTAGAAACTCGCGCTTCAGCTCAGAACGCATTTCTTGCTCTATCCTGATCAGCTAGTTGTAGATATTCCGAAAATCACTTCCAAGGACTTGATCCAGCTTTCAGCTACAAGTGGATCACTGGTAACTGAATAATCCTCGGACGTTGACGTCTAAAACATTCCTGAGGGATATATACGGAATCTGAAATCTTCAATTCTCTTATCTTCTGCGAAACTCTCAATGACGTCACGGAATCTGAAATCCTCAATACACTTGTATGACTTCACGGAATCTGAAAAGTTCAATTCTCTTATCTTCTGTCTACGTTGCTACTCCAGTTGTGAACTTTTCTGATAAGCACTCGTCTGTCCAGATCTCTCTTGTTGTATTTTCAGCTAACATCTGCACACTTAGTAGAAACATTAGAAACACAATAACAAGTTTTGTGTAATTCAAAACTCAGATCTGGATCTGTTATCCAGATCCAACAATCTCTCTCTTTTTTATTTACACGAAACTTGGAATAACAAATGCATTATCTAACACGCCTCCTTATATCAAGTCGCTTGATCAAGCTATCATCTAAAATCAGGAATTGGGGAATAAATCTGAAACTATGTGAAGGGATATATAGGTTCTCCGATGAGTTTTGCCGCCACCCGCCTCCTGTTCCCGTCCATCTGGGTTTAGATATCGAGTTTGAGGAGTTAAATTCGTTTTTTTTCCAGCTTGGTATACTTGGCTGCTCTGGTGAGCCAATTTCTCACTTCGAATTAATTTGGTTTTAGTTTGATTATTAGTTGGAAATTGGGTTAATGTTGTTGGTTCTGAAAGTTACAACTTGGAGGTATACATTTCAGATTTCACTTGATTATTAGTGTCTAAGCTTTTATTATTGTTGTCCTGAGGTTAATTCATTGTGTTGAATTGAACTAGATAACCAATAGATAGTAATAGTCTGTGTGTTTAGGAATTGAACATTCTAGACTACTTTCGGTTAATAAAATCATCAAGCACATCAATGAACAGGTTGCATGAACCATGACACTAGTACTCTGCTTTTAAGAAGATTTTAACAAGACTTCTTTGATAAGTTACACACATGTTTCCTTGATAAAACGAAAAATAGGAGACACGTTTCCTTGATGAAAACGAAAAATAGGAGACGCACCTCTTAGCTTCTGCCTTCTGTTCTTAATCTGTTGCTTCGTCGAGTAAGGTTGTTTCTTCACCACGGCTTCTAATTCTATTGTGGCGTGCCGTTGCTTGCTCTCTGTCTAGCATTTCTTTCTTGGGCTTTTTCTTCTTCGCCTAATAGGCTTTTATTTTGGCCTTTAAATTTGTAAGCCCAAAAAAAGGGCACAATAGCACATGGGCCAATTCAGCGTCGCCTAGCCCAATTTGGCGATTCCTAGAGCGATTAATCGTCGTGGCTGGCCCCGGTCAGGCCCTTTTCAGTGCGGTAGGCCACCACCTAGTGCCTAGGCCGAGTTTTAGAACATTGATACAGCATTACAGCTGAAGCGTCATTCAGGTGCTAACTATGTACTTGACTTTAAAACTGGCCATCACATACATATTTTCGGCATGCATTTTTATTTGCTTAATTTACATTCTTTAGCTTTAGTTGAGTTTTCCATAAATAGAAACTACATCAAAAGAAATTGTTTATCATATATTATACTTGACTAATTATGCAGCGAGAAACCTTAAAAATCCCTATGATAATGAGTGATGTACCTACAGTTATTAACAGGAAGACGAAAATCTAAGATCAAAATCAAATCTCATGATTTATGAAGATTTTGTTTGTTTGAGATCTGCCAAAATATTCGAACATGATTTCTTTCCTATGCTAGTCATTGCTTACTTTTCAAATTGAATTCTTCCCCATTTGATTTTCGCAAGGTATAAAGAATGTAAAGCAATATAAGTAGGTGATCAACTTAGTATAGGCAGTTTAAGCATGGTTTGAGGAGTATAAAACTTAGATAGGATTCAAACTTCAGAAGTATAAAAGGCACTAAAAGGGATGAATATGGAAAAGTAATTGGACCGGGTGAGCAAGGGACCGGGAATCTTCCGGCACCGTTTCTGTTTCTCTAAATTTTGAGCTTCAAAATGAGCAAAGGGCCAGAAATCTTCTCAGATATTGGAAAGAAGGCAAAATGTTATTGTTCGATCTGAATTCAATTACCCTTTCATCGTCTAAAAAAATAGGGACATTCTAGTAAACTTTTGAAATAATTTGCAAAAATTAAATTGAATAGCAAAATTTAAATCTGTACAAAATTTGTGTTGCATTATATATATATATACGTTCATAATGGACGTCTGTGTTGACGTCGCGAGATGCTCAGCATCTCCACAATTTCATGAGATGCTCGGCTGAACATCCCACGGCGCCCACACAGACGTCCATTGTGGACGCCCACACTATCAACTTTTATATTTATATATATATATATAACATTATGTCCATTTCTCAAATTTTGACAGTATATGGCTTTTTTCTCTCAGCACTTCAAACACGATTTTGGGTGTATAGAATTCAACAAATTCCTGATGCCAAGAAGAGCCTAATTAAATTGTTAAGCGAAAAAAAGGCAAACCTAGCTCTGCCACTGAACTGAAAGCCGCCTCCTTTGAAGTCTACGCAATCAACAAGGACCGAAAAATGCAGTCGGTTGGGCATTTGGTTCTCGATCTTTGCAATCCCGATCTCCGGGAAAACACACTCCTCGAACTCTCCAATGTTTTCTATTTTTCGTTTTGATTCTTGTTCGGCTTCAGGAATTTCACCTTGTTCGCGACGGTAATGGAAATGGCAGGCGGGACTGTTTCTGGTTTTGGGCGCTCTCTCTTGGGTTTTTCATCGGGCAAACAAATGGACCTAGCTAAACGGTTCTAGATTAATGGCCCAAAAATCCTCGATGATAGGTTCACGGCGCGACTTTGTTAGAAAAATTTTAATTAAAAATTATATTGTTACATTCAAAACACTACTTGATAATCAATTTTTTTGTAAAATATTTTGAAATTATTATGAAATCAACTTACATATATATTATATGTTTAAACTATGACCCGTACAGCTATTATCTACCAAACAAGTTATATATAATTTGTATAACTATTAAAAAAACCTTAATAAAGGAATAACAAAATGAAAAAAAAAATATTGCACTAAATCAGCGTAGGATAAATATGGTGCAAGGGCGGTGGGTGCTATCCTGGTGCAAATGATAGGGCCCCAGCGGGGCAATTAAAAATCAAAGGTGTAATCCATCGCTTTCCACGAGTAATCTTATCAAATATGTGTTGGGTAATGTGAATGAAAAGTCCAAATGGGATTGTCCCAATAGTGGACGTTGTTCAGCATAGAGCGATAACGTCGCGAGCTGTGTCAGGTCGAAAGCAGTCTGGTCGCGAGCTGTGTAAGGTCGCAAGCAGTCAAGTCGCGAGACGTGTCAGATCGTAGGCTGTGTCGAGGCCCTAAACTGAGTTGACCTCCGTGAGCTGAGTTGACCATCGAGAGCTGAGTTGACCTGCGAAATGATCTGCGTACCTTGACCGAGGTGAGTACTCCGTGTTATTTCCAATGCACGATTTGGTCCAAAGTCCCGAGCTAATCTGGGCAGGCGTGCTTTTCTACCGCCGCCTACCGACAAGAGCCAGATTTTCCCTGTGAAATCTGGTTGGAGCCAGGCGCCTAGACGCCAGCAAGGTAACAAATCTACGAACACCCTATGTATGTTTGTAGATTTATATTGATGTATTGAACGCTTTCCGGGGCTATTTTTGATTTCCCCTGCGCCCCCGGAAGTGGGATCCGGATCCGCCACCGTACGCCAACACTTCGTGCTCCTCCTACGCGTCGAATCAGGTCGCCTAACTGGTAACAATCGAAAGAGCTAAGCAAGACGAGTTCAGCGCCACCGGTCTTGCTCCAAAGAACGGCGGAAATCGACGGCAAATCGGAGAAATAGTGCTCGGTGAACAGTAAGGTTTTCGAAGGTATCGGGGAAGGAGATAGGAAATGTCGGCTTCGAAAATACGCTAAGTGTCGATCAGCACTTGTATTTAAATCCTCGAATCCAGCTTCTGCTCTTATCAACTCAGATCCCATCTTTCACTAAAGCAGGAACCCTCACATCTGAATCCAGTGCTCACTCATAAATGGCTCAGCTGTCGCAAATCAGACTTCGCTACTCTCCACCAACGCACAACAGCAAACGATGTCGCGCTAACTAATCAAAACGGCGTAGCAGATCTTCAACATCTGGAACAGATCTCTCTCTCGCTAGCAACATCTGAACAGCGCTAACAGCAGCAGTCAACTCAGATGTGTTGACCAACAACTGGCAGCTTCTCGCATTCGCGTGCTAACGCCAACAGATGTCTCTCGCTACCCTCACATCAGCGCTCGCTAGCTACGCACCACCGTTGACCCGCGTTGACATCTGGTCACGCCATTGAACATATTTCACTCACTAGCGAGACATCTGAAATTGTAAAACGACAACGCATCACTACTCGCGCCAGTCTCTACTACTCAGATGTCACTCGCTAACATATCAAATGAGTACTCGCATCTGAATTCTCACAAATTCCTGCGCAAAGACGCTGCGGGCCCATATTCTTCAAGCGATGATCCTCAAGTCTGAATTACTACTGGAATCACATCTCTTATCGAAAGACTCAACGAATCAACTCCAAATTCAACACAGATTTCTCCCGATAGCTCCTAGCGACTCAAATCTGAACAACTCTAAACAAAATCAGAAATTCGAAAATCCATAACTCCTGATTAATCAAAATTTTCGAATCTCAATCCTCACATTCACTACCTTCACATCTGAAAGTTGGGGTTTACTAATCGTGGCTAAGGACGATAAGCTTGCCAAAAATCCTACCCAACCTTTCCTTAAACATCTTTGAGCCTTAAGAGCTGATATAATGCGTGGAATCTGTCAGGCCTCGTGCTCATATCAGAGATAAAACATACAAACACATGCGGAAGCTAATAAAAAACGGGTAAAATTTTCGCTTTTGGCCTGACGGTTAAAAACAATATAATTTAAAATAGTACAGTTTTCGAATTATTTTCGCATGATTTAATCTCATCGGCTCAAGATTTATATAACCAGATCGCACGTTCGTTCTTTGAGCTGGTTAGAACTACCAGCTGGAATCAATATTGCACTGCGCTGGTTTAGCGCTAAGCTGGTTCCACATATATGCGATTTGGTTCCCTGTTGCGTGCCGATTTATAACCCTCAAAAATTTTTTAAATGCACCTAACTCACGGGGTTGGTACTTGGGCTGTGTGAGAGCCTACGTGATTTGTGCCAGAACTCATGAACAACCCCAATTTTTCGATCCTAACAGATTTGTTTGGATGGAGCAATGCGATAACAGCTTTCGATTGCTCAAAGAGAAGCTAACTTCAGCGCATGTGTTAGCTTTACCATCTGGTTCAGGAGGTTTTGTTGTTTGTTCAGATGCTTCGCTTAACGGATTGGGTTGTGTTTTGATGCAGAATGGTCGAGTCATTGCGTATGCCTCTCGTCAGTTGAAATCTCATGAGACTCGATACCCAATTCATGATTTGGAGTTGGTAGCAGTGGTCTTTGCTTTGAAGATTTGGCTCCACTATCTGTATGGCGAACAGTTTGTGGTGTATACAGACCACAAGAGTCTTCAGTATCTTTTCTCTCAGTCAGATTTTAATATGAGACAGTGTAGATGGATGGAGCTGCTTAAGGATTTCGATTGCGAGATTCAGTATCAGCCTGGGAAAGTGAATGTAGTTTCTGATGCATTGAGCAGGAAAGCTCAAGTGTCGATGCCTGCAACGCTAAGCATTTCGAAGGTCCATGAGCATCTGAGCACTACTGGTTGGCGTTTCTACCCAGGTGAGGGTTATGTTGTGGTGTCATCTTTTCAAGTTGAGCCATAGATTTTTGCAAGTATTAGGACAGATCAGAGAACAGATCCATATATCCATGATCTGAAGTTGAATACTCGAGCTTGACAGTTGTAAGATTACATTGTCGCATCTGATTGTTGTTTGAGGTTTTGTGGTAGGTTGTTAGTGCCAAATCTGATTGATTTGAAGGAGGAGATCTTGAGAGAATCTCACTGTAGTAGACATAGTGTCCATCCTGGTGCAAGGAATATGTACCATGCCTTGAAGCCGCACTATTGGTGGGCAGGTTTGAAGAGCGATGTTGCTGATTTTGTCGCTCGTTGTCTGAATTGTCAGTAAGTTAAGGCAGAAAGGATGAGACATGGTGGTTTATTGCATAGTTTAGAAGTGACCAAATGAAATTGGGAGCATGTAGCAATGGACTTTTAACCCATTTACCTCGTTCCAGCCGAGGATGTGATGCTATTTGGGTTGTTATAGACAGACTTCGAAGTCAGCTCACTTCATTCCCTACAATATGACGTATTATTTGAGGAAAATGACGAAACTGTACATAGATTTCATGGTGCGATTTCATGGAGTGCCTGTATCCATTGTTTCAGACCGAGATCCAAGGTTTACTTCCAAACTTTGGAAGAGTTTACAAGCAGCTTTAGGCACCAGATTGTCTATGAGTACAGCCTATCACCCCCAAACCGATGGCCAATCTGAGAGAACGATACAAACCTTGGAGGATATGTTGCGAGCTATTGTTATGGATGTTAGGACCGAAAATTAGGAAATTTAATGTTAGCAAGCGCTACTTTCAAAAACTAAAATTTTGCGCTGCTATAATGAGGTGCAATACCTCTGGTTCTTGAACATTAAAACAGAGCACCGGAGACAGATCTGGTATGAAATAAAATCATGCGGAAAATACCAGAACTGAATCCTGATAATTTTAAAACGTTGCCAACAGATTTCTGTGAACAGAAATCTGTTCAACTTACTGTGTGTGCAATGGTGTATGCGTGCGTGCTGAATGTAAAATGCATATGCGAAAAGCTTAAAGAAATTGACCAGCTGTTTGTTTATGGAATTTCGGACTTCAATGTCCTACGTCTCCCCTTCTTCCTCCTCGGAAGGTTCCACTAGAAGATTTGATCTATACATCGTGTCAAGACCCGATCCCGCAACCAGTAGCTGCGAGAACTCCTAGACCCCACCAGCCCTCGGCTGTCACTCACTTGTTTTACGCCTATGTGAGAAAGGCTACAGACACAGAGTTTAACGTCGTCGTGCTTGGACGGGATATGATTTTGTATTGGGTTTGAGATTCATTCACTATACAATGAATGTGAATGAATCTCTGTGTGTGTGCGATTTACAGTGTAAGCACAACTCTCGAATGAATAAATCTCACACACTAGGGAAATGCTCTACAAAAGCTAATTAAGACTCAGCAGTAGACACTCGTTATGCGCTCCTCTCTAATGGCGGTCTACTGCTTCGTCTCTGTTTTTCTTCCCTTTTTGTTCTTTTGAATCTTCACGGAATCATCATCTTCTTACTTCAAATCTTCTCCCTTAAATAGCCTCTGTTCAAATTCAATCCGTTGGACACAAATTCTTCCCATTTGAAATATGTTCTGTAAAGTACCGACAGGGAGTTGTCCTTGTGTCCTTTCTTTTGCAGGCTTTATGTCGTCTTCAACACTTGAACAAGGCTCAGCAGTTGACATCCAGCTTTAGTAATTATTCATAATATAATTCGTCAACTGCTTCGCTTGAACCTGATCAACGTCTGTTATCAGCTTTTTCCTTTCTTCAACAAATGTTAGCTTCTGTTGATCTTCTGCTGATTTATTGTTCTTCACGACTTCTGCTGATTGATTCATCTGCTGATTTTATCGTGCACTGCTTCGCTACTGGTTGTATCTTCAACTACTGCGTCTGGTTTAATTCTTCTGTTTCTTCTCTTCAACTTTGGTTTTGCTTTGGCTATGCGCTGCGTCTGGTTGTCCAGCTGGTGGTATCGATACCATTGAAAGTCTGTGCTTGCAGCTGGTACACCAGTCGTTGGTGTTGAAGTGCTTGCGACTGGATCACTGTAGCTTGCGTCTGGATTACCCAACGACTGGTTAGTTCAAACGCCGCCTTTTTAACTTATCCAAACGACATCGTTTGCTATACATTCTCGACTGGTAAAATAACACTGTAGCTCTCGTCTGGATGAACAAACTACTGTAGCTACCTGCTGGTTTCCCTTAAGAGATGTACCTGCTGGTTATTACCATCGCAAAATCCATCGACTGAACCTTAGCGCGAAGGCAAAACGCTGTCGTGTCCATTTATCCAAACGACATTGTTTTGCTATCGCTAACTTCAAGTACCATCGACTGGTTGTACTGTAGCTCACTGCTGATTGTGATGACATCACTGTTGATGTCATCATCACTGATCCATCTACTGATTCTGCTGACATCATCTTCGCTTAGTGCTCCAGCTGGTTCTTATCGTTCCAGACTTCACTTTGCCTCTTATCTTCTCGACTGATATCAACTTTATTTAGCCAACGTCTGGTTAATCTCTTTACACTTCAACGTCTGCTTTTCTTTAGCTACCGCGTCTGGATTTCTTCAACTTCTTTACGACTGGACAGACTCTACTTAACAGTCTTCTCCGATACTTATCTTGTTGTATTACCAGCTAACATCTGTATACTAAGTAGAAACATTAGTAACACAATAACAGGTTTTGTGTAATTCAAAACTTAATCAGGATCTGTTTACACAGATCCATCAATCTCTCCATTTTTGATTTACACAAAAACCTTAAATAATAAATGCATGATCTAACAATTCTCTCCCTTTTGTGGGAATCAAAAAGAGGTCGAAAGTTGGTCTTCCTGAAATTTAAATCAAAGCTCTCCCTACACTGTCACAACAAAAACAACGTGACAGCAGGGATTTTAAATTTTGGAAATCAAAAGCAGATTTGTGGGAAGAACCAAATGCAACAATATGCTATGATTTGAAAAAGAACTGATAGTGTGCTTCTGTTTTAACTTGTATATGCAGAGAAAGATTAATAATAACTCTCCCTATCTTTTATAATATAAGCTCAAATCA
>KQ990544.1:31760-44728 GCA_001598015.1 Dorcoceras hygrometricum
AATTCAGCAACCATGACATCAGCGTTGCTGATTGAAGAAGCAGAAATGAGCAACCATGACATAAGCATTGCTGATTGAAGAAGCTAAATGAGCAACCGTGACATCAGCATATCTGTTGAAGAATTCAGCAACCTCAACAGTAAGAATTCAGCAATCTCAACAGTAAGAATTCAGCAATCCCAACAGTAAGAATTCAGCAATCTCAACAGTAAGATTCAGCAATCTCAACAGCAGAATTCAGCAACGTTTTTCAGCAACGTACAAGCAGAATTAAGCAACGTTATTCAGCAACGTACAAGCAGAATCAGCAACGTACAAGCAGAATCAGCAACGTTACATCAGTAGAATCAGTAGTTGATACATCAGAAGAATTAGTAAATGGATCAACAGGAGAAATCTGATGAAGATTAGAAGCTGATGAAGAATAGAAGCGAAGCAGTAGAGAAGATAAATACGAGAAGCACTCAGCTGTTGCAAGCTTTCAACTGTTACAAGTAATTCAGCTACTTGGACGCAATCACCATTTAAAAGGGAAAGAATCTGTGGCTGAAATTAAGTCGTACTAATGCCTTAAATCAAGGGGACAAGATTAGTACTATTCTGGGAAATAGTACAATATACAGAGGATTATTGTACCAACTTGGAAAGAAGACAAATTAGCCATAACAAGCACAGAAAGGCATTGGAATTAATCTAACGGCCATATTTGGGGGAAGCAAATATATATACAAGAAGAACTATTGAAGAAATTGATTTTGACAGATTAAGTGTTGCACATTGCACAAATTGAGAGGGAAGAAAAACAGAGAGACGAAGCTGTAAAATATTATTCAACCAGAGGAGCGCTTATTGCACAGTTGACATGCTGAGTCTCAATCAGCTTTTGTAGAAGCATTCTTCCAAGTGTGTGAGATTTAATTATTTTGAGAGTTGAGCTATACACTGTAAAATCTCACACACACAGATTAACTCGCATATTTTGAGAGATGTGCGAAATTGCTTAGCGAGTGAATCAAAACCCAAATGCAAATCAGATCCCGTCCAAACACGACGACGTTAAACTCTGTGTCTGTAGCCTTTCTCACATAGGCGTAAAACAAGTGAGTGACAGCCGAGGGCTGGTGGAGTGTAGGAGTTCTCGCAGCTGCTGGTTGCGGGATCGGGTCTGTACATGAGGTGTAGATCAAATCTTCTAGTGGAACCTTCCGAGGAGGAAGAAGGGGAGACGTAGGATATTGAAGTCCGAACTTCCATAAACAAATATATGTGTATTGTATTCTGTTATTTATTCCGCACTTGCATATTTAATTTAGCACGCATACATCATTGCACACACAGTAAGTTGAACAGATTTCTGTTTACAGAAATCTGTTTTGCGCCGAGTTGTTTTAAAATTCAGGATTAAGTTCTGGTGTTTTCCGCATGTTTTTATTACATACCTGATCTGTCTCCGGTGCTCTGTTTTATGTTCAAGAACCCGAGGTATTGCACCTCATAATAGCAGCGCAAAATTTTTTAATTTATATTAGCAGCGCTCTCTTTGCATTATTTCTCTATTAATCGATCCTAACACTAAGAACGATACTTTCTCCAACCAAAACTCGCATTTGCTGAATTTAGCAAACAACTTCTTATCTTTCAAAATCTAGAGAACTGTTCTTAAATGTTGAACATGCTCATATCTGGTCTTAGAATACACTAAAATATAATCAGTGAATACAACTACAAACTGGTCCAAAAATGGTTGAAAGACCCTATTCATTAAATCCATAAAAGCTGATGGAGCATTCGTAAGTCCAAAAGGGCATAACTAAGAATTCATAATGGCCATACCTAGTTCTGAAGGCTGTTTTATAAACATCAGATGCCTTAATCTTTAATTGATGGTATCCAGACCTCAAGTCAATCTTAGAAAATACTACTGACCCTCTCAACTGGTCGAACAGATCTTCTATCCTAGGTAATGGATACTTATTCTTAATCGTCAATTTATTCAGCTCCCGGTAATATATACATAACCTCATACTTCCATCCTTTTTCTAACAAATAAACAGGGGCTCCCCAAGGGGAAGTACTTGGTCTAATAAACCCCTTCTCCAACAGATCTTGTATCTGTTCTTTTAGTTCTTTCATTTCTGATGAAGCTAATCGATAGGGTGGTCTAGATACTGGAGCAGCTCCTGGAACTTAAATCAATTGAAAATTCCAAACTCTTTTATCTGGTGGCAATCCCTGGATATCTTCTGGAAAAACCTCAGGGAATTCATTTACTACCTCTACGGCTGACAGCTGGGGTCTATCAGTCGCTGCTAAGGATTATATAATTCGAGGAATTCTATTAACATGTTTGGCTAAAAACTGAAATGAATCTTTCTCTGGTGGGTTGACAGCTACTGCGCGTAGTTTAAAGTCAATTACTACCCCATACTTAGTTAGCCAATCTATTCCCAAAATCATATCAAATTCTGGCATCGGCAATACAATTAAATCAGCAGTAATCTGATGCCCTTGAAGTTTATGTTCTAAACTCCTAAACAATTCGTGCGATACCAGCTTCTCTCCTGATGGTACCGAAACACAATAGCCTATCAATACCTGCTCTGGCTGGATGGGCAATTTCTTAACAAACTCAGCAGAAATTAATGAACGTGTAGCTCCTGAATCTATTAAAGCCGGAGAAGGAAATCCAGCTATCAAAATTTCACCTGTGACTACTGTCGAGTCTGGATGGGCTTGATCAGCTGTCATACATAGGCTCTGCTAGTCACCAGCTGCTTGAACTTTGGACAATATTTCAAAATATGCCCTGGCATCCCACATTTATAGCAAACATTTTGTCCAAGTCTGCATTGTCCAGGATGGTGCTTGTGGCACTTAGGACATTCTGGCCTGTTATTACCGGCAGGAACAGAGCTAATAGGTTGAATCGGTAGAGGCTTTTGCTCCTGAGGCCCCTGCTGGTTCTTATTTTGCTTCTTGAACGGCTTCTGGTCCTTCAGCTGAAAGGCTTGTCGCTTCTGCTGCCTTTCCTCATAAACATCTTTCCAATATCTTTCAATTTGCAGGGCTCTATCCACTGCTTCTCTGTAGGTCCTTGGCACAGATAGCCTAACATTCATTTTGAACATCAGCTTCAATCCTTCTAAGAATTGACTCAGTTTCTCCTCTGGGTCACTTCCTATCAATGGCACAAAATAGCACCCTCTTTCGAACTTCCGCACATATTCCTGTACGGTTAAACTTCCTTGTTTCAGGGTCAAAAATTCCCTCTTCAATTCAGATCTCTTTCCAGCCGTGAAGTATTGCTCAAAGAATACTTGTTTAAAATCTTCCCAAGTAAGATTTAACAAATCCACAGACAATTTGGCTCCTTCCCACCAAATCATCGCTTCCTCTCTTAGCATATAGATAGCGCACCTCGGCCTACCTAAATCAGACATCTGAAGGTATTCAAAAATAACCTCCATGGATTTGATCCAGCTTTCAGCAACTAGTGGATCAGTAGTACCACTAAATTCCTTGGGTCTCTGTCGTCTGAACTTCTCTTGGGGATCATCATTTCTTGGTCCCCTGCTGCTGCTTGATTGGCCATTTCCTCTGTTATTTTGTTCTACTAGCAGCCTTAACAGTTGTGTGATATTAGCATTATTATCACTATCAGTTTCTTCTAATGGAATACTTCGTCTAGTTCTTCCTCTTCCTGTCATTCTATATTCTATAGCCCGTAATCCACCACATACATATATCAGAACATGCTAAATAATTTAAAGACAATGATCTGAAAATAAACTCAAAACTTAGAGGAACGGACGATGAACTTTGATCCAGCTGATGTCGCGTGTGTTTATCTCAGGAACGTTGCTCTGATACCATGTTGTGACGCCCAAACCCACGGGAATCACGAGTTGAGGTAAATAAAAATTTTCGAATAAAAAGAAGGGCTGAAAGACAATTTGTTATAAGCTGTATTTCTTATAACTTTGAAAGAAACTGAAAACATGAAAACAAAATCTAACAGACACTCAATTGCGTGCCAACTACTGGAAACATTTGCGGAAAAACACTTTATTATAAATTTCAATTGCGATTTACAACAGCTGATATTCTATATAATGTACAACTGTTGCAACTGATCTAATATAGTACATTCTAAAACAAAATAACATCAGCTATGACACGGAAAATGTTGGCCTTGGACAAACACACACCACTCAGCAGCTGATTCAAGTTTCAGCTTCTGTACTCTGTCCAGCTGTCGCACCTGCACCATTTTAAAAGCTAATGAGCCTAGGGGCTCAGCAAGTAAAACCTGAATAATAATAAGTTCAAATACGCAGGTGGACATCTGATCACTACATAAGTTACAGGAACATCAATGATCAATATTATTTTCTTTCGTAAACATTTCATAAAATTAGATACAGGGGATAATAGCCCAATTCTCAACATCAATATCATTTTCATTAGATTTACGGCTCAGAAGCTCTCCTTAGGTCCGTGTTGCACTTGATCAAGTGACTACTGATATCAGCCTTAGCCTTTGGCTTCTTTGCGTTAGGGAAATCGACATATAGACGACTGCTCACCCTTCTCTTTATGGGAGGGCAACTGATAGCTGCTCACCTCACACGTTATGACCGTCTGTTATCTTTGCCAATATTTCTTAAAATAAATTTAAAACTCTTGCTTCCGCTTTTAAAATTTTACTGAGTATCGAATTCAGCTTTTGAAAACATATTTTTGAAATAAACCAGTCTTAAGAGAAACCAGTCGCAATGAATAGGAACCAGCTGAAATGAATAGTAACCAGTCGCAAGATAGAAACCAGCTGAAATGAATAGTAACTATCTGTTGACAGCTACAACTTAAGGAAACAACGTCATTAATTTGAACCAGTCGTAACAATAATAGCTAACAACGCGACTTGGGAATAAGTGTAAAACGATGTCGTTGCTTTAAGAAGCTGACGTAAGAAAGTCTGATAATAAGAATAAACAGACGTAAGAATATCTGTTATCAGACGTGGCCACGAATAAATGAAACGATGTCGTTAACGCATCAACCAGCCGCAAGGAAAAGCGCTAACATACATGAACAGACGCAAGGATTTTCGCTAAATAACCAGACGCAAGGAAAATACCAGTCGCAATGAATAGTGCAACTGCTGATTTTGCGAAAACAACGTAGCTGCTGAAATTTGACATGATATTTGTAACATCAAAACACAACTATGCTATCAGTTGTTGCCTATCAAACCAGACTTTATACTGATTTAACTAGCATCTACCGATTACATAGCTATCAAATTCTGATATTACAACTACTGAAAGGAAGAACATTCATAAACATTCTTGGATTAAACTCGAATCCCCAGTACTTTTAAAACATCATAAACTTTCTGGAAAACATTTGGAAGCATCAAAATCTTATTTTCGAACCCATATTTTTTTTCTTTTCATGTCTAAATCATTTTAAACATGAACTTTAAACATACTGTAACATATAGGCAATAAGACTCAGAAAACATCAATATATGCTTTAAATGGTAAGTCAAGAATCAGCTTTTACTTGCCTTAAACGAAGATTTGCAACAACAATCGATTCCTGCAGAAATCTTCTCCTTTAAGCAACGCACGAACTTCTCTTGTCAAATACTTTTGAAGAATACTAAAGATTTTCTTTGCAAATGATTAAGATCTTGCTTTCAAAACAGGTTTTTATATGAAAGGGATTAGTGGCATGCTACTTGTGAAATTAAGCATGACACACTTTTAAAATTTAGTAAAATTACTTTCCTCTCATTTTAATTTGTAAAACACCAAACCTTTTTCAAAAGAAATCATTTGTCCTCCTTAAAGATATTTTCAATCCCTCAAAACTGTTCGTGCATCACCCTTGGAGTCATCCACCGAAACCAGCTGCATTATATCTATTTTTTCTGGAATCATTGAAATCAGACAATGCATAACATTTTCAACATGTCATTTTAAATCTATAAAACGAACAAAATGCATAATGTGGTCTTATGGATTTTTGGGGCGTTACAATAGTAGCTATTGTCATCAGGTCTTCTCTACTAATACCACCTCTTGAATTTGAGGATCCTTCACCTCCATTGTTACTGTCGGTTCTTCGTTTGTCTGCCATATTCTGCCATAGAAAGCTTACTAAGGATGGGTGCGTATAAATTCAAAGCAATCGAGAATACTATATCACGAAGGGATAAGCAAATTTTGGATAGAAGAATGAACAATGTTTATTCTTATTCAAAAGGTAAAACATATTCTATTCATCAAGAATCTCTCCCTCGCCTATAGGAATATCCTCAAGCCCTTCTTCTTCCGGGTCTTCTTCCGGTTCTTCCTCCCATTCATCATCGAATGGAGCAGGAGCACCGTTTTCTTCTTGCAGACCTTGGATTTTTTGGAGTAGGCTAGCTTTCTCATATACCAGGGCCTCGATGATTAAGTGTTGCTCTTGGATCGTATCCTCTACCTCTTGGATGCGAGCCTGCAACTTATGATGGCACTCCATATGGATTTCTCTAGCATGTTGCTTCTTTTTCTTCATCCTTTCTATGTTGCTCTTGGATCGTATCCTCTACCTCTTGGATGCGAGCCTGCAACTTATGATGGCACTCCATATGGATTTCTCTAGCATGTTGCTTCTTTTTCTTCATCCTTTCTATTTTCTTTTACATACAAAGGCCTATTTTAGTAAGTCCGGCAATTGTCTTGTGCGAGGCTTCTAACGCTACTTGGTTAGTCGTATGCCCTTTATAAGCCTCAACCAGCTGAGAGATACGGCGATCGATGTCTGTATGACACAGGTTCACCGTATTTCGTAGACTATGGTTATCACACCTCTGGATTTGTAGGTCTCTTTCCAGTCTGGATACCTTAGTTTTCAATTCTTCCTTGGTAGCAGCTGACTCTCGTCTCTCGGTTGCCAGTTTGGCTCTAAGACATCTAATCATGCGGCTTTGGTTGTCAAATTTGATTCATGCGAAGGGTAGCAGCAACACGAGTACGGGGACAGAGGGGGCCATTTCCTAAAAATCGAATATATTTCCAAAAATAGAAAGTTGTGAGATTATTCCAAAAACTGTGAGTACTAACCATAGGGATTTACAGAACAATTGATAGAACTGAAATCGGAGTTCAGTACAAGAAGTTATTGAATTTTCAAATATTTCCATAAAAGGCAAAAATGCGTTTTCGGAGGCCTAAACGTAGGAATTTGGCCAAAAATTGCTCGTTCGACCGTTTCGGAGGGGGTAGCACTGGTCTCATGCGAAAATCTGCAAGTTCGTTCCGAACATTGCAAAATTTCAGATTTGGTTTTCCAGCTGGATTATGAACCTGGTGAGCTCTGATACCACTAAAATGTCATGCCCCGAGACCGAGACTCATGACATCATCAATGTTAAACAATTATAAAATTGTAAAACATTAAGACTCAAAATATAGCTCAAAACCAGTCTATTACATAACCAAAACCATCGTTTTTACAACTGCAAATCAAAGCTTTAATAACAGAAATGCGGAAGAAAAATTTACATTAACAAGCCTAAATATTCACCAGCCCCAAAACAGCTCTTGTTCTTCTTCTTCAACCTGCTCTTCGTTCTTATCTGGTGAGAGAAGTAAGGGGTGAGTGTTTGGGGAAACACTCAGCAAGTGGGGGATACTATTCGAGCATAACAAATATACATATACATATACAGATTCAGACATAGCATATAACAGAACAGAGCAGCAGAGCATATCACAGAACAGGTAGCACTGATAGTTACTTCATCTCTATGGTTTACTGATCAGTCCCTAATTTTTACTTCTCTAAGGGGTCGAGGCCATAGTTACACCACGTAACTCAGAGTACGGAATATTCCGCAGACCCATATTACGAAAGAAATATCAGTGCTAAAACAGTGCATAGATCATAGCATGAACTTGACGCGAAATGAAATCTGATGCGAAACAAGTGCTCGAACAGTAATTCAAAACAGCACGTAACATGAATAATATATAATATTTGAAACGAATATATAGAGCAAAAACCCACTTACCATCTGCTGGAGTTTGCATTGTTTAGTGTAACAGAACAGTATTCAGATCAGACGAAATCTGGTACACGAGGTCTGGTAATCTCGCACAGTGTTGTGGCAAAGCTTGTGAGAGCTTACTGGTATATCACTGAGGATTATTTTCGAAATGAATGTGGGGGAAATCTGGTTCCATAGAAGGGTATTTATAGGTGCAAAAACAGGGTAGTCAAAGGTCAGCCATTAAAGCCTTAAATTCCTGATTTGATTGTCATAAATCTGACTGTTACAAGAGTAACGGTTTAGACATTTAATTGGGTGGTTTAATTGGCCATTAATCTCCCTAATTTGTCAGTTACAATTGCGAAATCTGATGTGTACGCGTGTAGTAGCTTGCTGAAATTCATGAGCTAAGTTTTCTTTACCATCTCTGAATTTACGTCGTCAAATCTGAATTTATGTCTCCAAATCTGAATTTACGTCGCCAAATCTGAATTGACTTTGTCAAAGCTAAGTTGACTTTTCCAGATCTGAGTTGACTGTTGACTTTTTTCCAGATCTGAGTTGACTGTTGACTGTCCAGAACTGACTTGACTGTTGACTGTCCAGATCTGAGTTGGCTGTTGACTGTCCCAGATCTGAGTTGACTGTTGACTGTCCGAGATCTGAGTTGACCGTCCCGAATCTGAGTTGACCGTCCCAGATCTGATTTTTTTTTTAGAGCTAAATTTTCGAGTTTTCATGGCTGACACACGGCCATTCCAAGCCAATACAAGCACGGTTGAAGCCCGATAATATAATGGAGATTTTGGACCTATAAAGATTCAGAGCTCAAAACCCGAGGATTTAAAGGCTATATATATGGAAAGTTCGACTCCCACCCCAGTCCTCGACAAAATCCTCAAACCGACTGTCATTGTGCCTTATAGGCCAGTGATACAACCTATGGTGGAGGAGATTGATGATTAAGCTGAGCAAAGAAGAGAAGGAGGTAGCTGCAGCCGCTATTCACAAACTACACGTGCAGCAAATGTTAGACAAGTTCGAAGAATTAGGACATGAAGCGTTCGGAACAGAAATAATCCACGAAGAGGACAGTGATGAAGAAGGCCAAATCCAGCTAGATGATCTAGTAATGGCGCCAGCTCAAATGGAGGATGGCACACACGAAGTCCAGGATCCAGTGGAAGAAGTAAATGTGGGGATTTCGGACAAACCAAAGGTACTATTCATCAGCGCATTACTAGAAGATGATATTAAGAGGGATTTGATAGATCTACTGAGGTAGTTTGAAGACTGTTTTGCCTGGACTTACGAAGACATTTCTGGACTAGACGGGGGTTAGTAGAGCATAGACTCCCTATCAAAGTAGGATTCAAGCCATTCAAACAACCTGCCAGGTGGATGTCTAAGGAGATAGAATTAAAATTGAAGGAAGAGATGGAGAAATTACTGAAAGCCAAGTTCATAATTTCAATCAGATATAATGAATGGATGTCAAACGTGGTTCCAGTGATAAAAAGAACGGCAAAATCAGAATATGCATCGATTTTCGTGACCTGAACTATGCAACCCCTAAAGACGTGTATGTCATGCCTGTAGCATATATGTTATTGACTCTGTCACTGGTCATGAGCTGCTATTTTTTATGGATGGATTCTCCGGATACAATCAAATAAAAATAGCAGAAGGTGACACTTCTAAAACTACATTTAGATGCCCAGGAGCTATTGGCACTTTCCATGACATACCAGAGGGCAATGAATTTAATTTTCCATGACATGATTGGTCATCATCTGGAGGCTTATATCGATGATATAAATTGAAGTCGAAGCAAGCCACTGAACACGTACATCATTTGAAGAAAAGTTTCCAGCGCATGAGGCAACATGAATTGAAACTAAATCCACTCAAGTGCATTTTTGGAGCAAGAACAGGAAACTTTCTGGGGTTTCTGGTGCACCACAGAGGAGTCGAAATAGACCAGAACAAAACAAAAGCAATCATGGAGGCCAACCCGCCCCGAAACAAAAAGGAGCTACAACTTTTCCTAGGAAAAGTGAATTATTTAAGGCGTTTTATTTCAAATATCTCCGGAAAAACAAAGGAATTCTCACAGCTGCTAAGGCTAAGAGATACAGATGCATTTCAATGGGAAGCTCAACATCAGACAGCATTTGACAAAATAAAAGAATATCTTGCGAAGCCCCCGGTTTTGGTACCCCCCAGGTATGGAGCTCCTCTCAAACTATACATTTCAGGCGCTCAGGAATCCATTGGATGTTTGTTGATTCAGAATAATAAAGAGGGACATGAGCAGGCAATTTATTACTTGAGTAGAATTCTCACACCCACTGAAATCAAATATTCCGCTATTGAAAAGCTATGTTTGACTATGTATTTCGCATGTACCAAGCTGAGACTTTTCTGATACAATCAACAGTTTACGTGGTAGCAAAAAATGACTTAATCAAGTATATGCTCAACAGACCAGTGTTGTCTGGAAGAATTGGGAAGTGGTCTTTAGCATTGTCAGAGTTCATCCTCATTTATTTTCCTCAAAAATCAATGAAAGGACAAGCAGTGGCCGATTTTCTAGCGGACCACCCTTCTCAAGAAGAACTAGAGGAAGGGCCTGTTGAAAACTCAACCATCGAGGTAGATAATCAGCAGTGGATATTGAAATTTGACGGGTCAAAGACAGAGACATCAGCAGGCGATGGTATTGTGATCACCTCCCCAAATCGCTCTATCATTCGGGTTAAATTTTAGATGTACCAACAATCAAGCAGAATATGAAGCATTAGTGATCGGTTTAGAAATTCTCAAAGACATGGGAGCAAAGTATGTCACGATATTAGGAGATTCACAGCTAGTTTTGAGACAGATTTCAGGGGAGTATAAGTGTTCAAGCCTGTGAGGATTGAGAATTTGGTTTAGTGATTAATTGTGTTGATTTGGGATTAATAACGTGTGTTTTGAGGAATTTGCGAAAGAAACGAATTTCCTGCTGAAATTTCAGTCGCAGCGCTTAGTTAGGAAATGAGATTTTCGATTTTTTGAGGAAGTCAACGCTGGTCAACGGTACTGTAGCTCGTGCTGGTGAATTGTTGAATCAGCAGAGATGACGTCAGCGTGATGCATGAAGATCTGCTGGTTTTGGTTGAGTTGAAGTTGCTGCTGGTAGATTTTGCGTTTAGCGCGAGATTATGCGAGGAAGCGACACGTGTTAGTCAACGTTTTGGAATGTTGACTATTAATTTCAGCAGATGGTTTGAGAGCTGCAGATAGATATAATGACGTAGGCATGACGTATTACTTGCTGCTGATCAGCAGACGCGCATATGCTAGCGTTGAGAAGCGGCGTCGTTTGAGTTAGTGGAGACGCTGCGTTTTGAGCTTTTAGTTGAGAGTTCAGCAGATGCGTAATTTCAAAGGCGTCGAGATGCGTCGTCGTTTTGAGAACTTCGCGCGATCAGCAGATGGTTTGTTTTGCTTGCGAGAGATTGTTGTCTGCTGATATTTGCTGCGGCGTCGTTTTAGTAAGTTAGAACGGTGTCGTTTTGCAGTGTTTGCGCGCGATTGTTTATCTGATAGTTGCTGCTGAATTAAGCGAAGAGGAAAAGAGGGTTGCTGCTGATTGCCTCCTGCTGATTTCTTTGATTGATTTGTATGAATCAGCAGGTGAGATTTGAAGAGGTATATATAGAAGTGTTGATCGACACTTAGATTATTTTTGAGCCAGTTATCTCTTATCTCTTCTCCTTCAAACCCTCGACGAGTTACTGTTCACCATCTTCTTCTATCGCCTTTTCCTGTCGATTCCAGCCTCTGTTTTTGAAGATCTTAGTGGCGCTGGATTCCCCTTGCTTCGCTCCTTAGTTTGCTACCCGTTTTGAACCCTGAATCAGTGCTGGAGGAGGAACGCGAAGTGCCTGGTGTCTTCGTATAGGGAGATTTGCGAGCTTTCTGCTAAGCGTGTACGTTTTGGTGAGCAGTCCTTTGCATTTCGAGCTCTGTATTAGTAGTCTAAGCCTGCGTGGAAGTATAGAATTTAGATTAGCTTCTGGCAGTAGGTTTAGCGTGACTGTGTAGTTGAATTGAGCTAAGTTATTTCTATGTTGTAACAGATTTGAGCTTCCAGGAAGTTCCTGCTGCGTGATTTGAGCCAGGAGAATCTGTTAGGTAAATTGTGGAATTGAGGTACGAATTGAGCAGCGCTTAGCAGCTTTGGACTTGAACGTGCTGTGATTGATGTTGTGAATTTTTGCTGCTGGGAATTATGTGATTCAGTATGCTGACTGCTTAAGTTACATTCTGTTTTACGTATTGTGCATTGGATGCATTGAATATTGATATTGATATTGATTGGCATCATGCATGCATATTGAGCCTTTGCCAGATTGATTTGATTACCTGATTGGGTGCCACGTTGTGACTGGCCGACTGTTGAGTCGTGTCCGAAAAGTCCAATGCTATCGTCGGAGTGGTGACTACCGGATTCGAGTGTCTACCACCGAGCTGTGATGGGCTGACGGGCCCCGATGATCACGGACCGATGATTTCCACCGGCTGATTGGCTGTGTGTGGTATAGAGGCTTGATTTGAGTTGCCAGTTGATAGACTGGTCTAGCTATCCGACTTCTTGATAGCCCTCATGCATTCATAGCATTGATTGTAGCATGTTGCATGTTTACTGCTTTGATAGCTCTTCGTACTGAGGCTTGACCTCGTATTTCTTTTCCTGCTTTTGTTGTTTGGGTCTGTGTTACCCATTTGCAGGAGTTTCAGGTAACCAAGCTGGACCGAGTGGAAGTTCAGTTGGTCGATCCCCGCATCCCTGAGTCCCAGTTTATTTATGATATGTATTGAACCGGGGGATGCCCCGTGTTTTATTGTATTTGGGGATCTGTCTTTTGAATTG
>KQ990544.1:44880-59565 GCA_001598015.1 Dorcoceras hygrometricum
GGCACCAACTCTATACTGAAGTCGATTTCACGACGAGGAGGGAATCCAGGAATCTCATCTGGAAACACGTCGGGAAACTCTCGAACAACGGGGATGTCACTCAACTCTAATCGCTGCTCCTGGGAACTATCAAGTGCATAGATCATGAATCCTGCATTACCTAGCGATAGAAGGCTAAACATCTCCATAGCGGTTACTAGGGGAATCTTCGACCTCGAATCCGTGCCGTAGAAATCCCACCTCTCACCCGTATCAGGGCGACATCTCACCACACCATGGAAGCAATCAACGGTAGCCTTATAGCTAGATAACACATCCATTCCCAAAATACAGTCAAAATCTCTAATCCCCAACACAATCAAATTGGTCACCAAAACATGCTCCTCAAACCTAATCAGGCAATCTACAACTACCTCTCGAGACCATGATGTAGTGTATCTGCTAGCTCATCACCTTTTACCCTCACTTTCGGCCATGATGTAGTGTTACCATTGCAAATTATGGTTCCTTCTTGCGAATAGCAAAACAAAACGAACTTACCCTTAACTTGAGGAAATTGATGAGCTATGAATGCAAGCCTACAACGGATTGTTCTTGAAAAAGAAAAATGTGGCAAGGATATATAATAAAAGGGTCAAAAGGAAAAGGTTCGAAGAAGGGATGTCGTGTGGAAGGTGATACTCCCCATGGGAACAAAGGATAGAGAATGGGGAAAATGGTCCCCAAATTGGGAAGGGTACTTTAAGATACAAAGGGTGCTAGATGGAAACGCCTACTGGTTTTCAAGCTTAGACGACAAACCACACAGGAGATGCGTCAATGGAAAATACTTGAAGCCCTATTTCCCAAGTGTTAGTGAAGAGTAAGAGAAAATGAGGGAGATAAACAAACAATGAAAGTAGATAAGAGTAGGCTGTCCAGCCACTTTTGAGAGGATATTGTAGTTTGGTGTCATGGACATAATGTACGTGGGATTTTATTAAAAAGTTGGCTCCCTAGACACTTGTGTGAATTTTATACAATTAGAAACTTTAAATCGTTCGGCATAGAAAAGAAACCACAAGCATGGTCTACAAATCCAAATCCCCATATATGCCACCAGGAAAATCACCAAATTTGCAGGTTCAGGGATATAGTCACAAAATGTTTAAACCATAAATTTGTAGCCAAAACATAGAAATCCAAGAAGTTCAACAGAAGAGACGACGAAGTTGCTCCCATTTTAATAGACACTCGCCTTGTTTATCCTCCGAGTCTTGCATCTCCCTCGTCCAGGCGCCATAGTCCTCTTTCAAGCTCACTAATTCATCCACGACAGCCTTAGTTTCACATCTGCTGGACAACAGTTTTTTCTTTAAAGCTTCGGATTCATCCAGTAATAAAGCCATCTTCGACCGGTGTTCAAGAATCTCCTTTTCCAACCTCTTTACTTCACATTCGTTGGCATCGTATTCAACAGTCAAATATCTGATTTTGTCACGAATAGATAAGTTCTCCTGCTCCATAGCTTCAGCCCGCCGACGTTTGTTGCGAAAGTCCTCCAGTTTATCCATCAAAGAAGTGCTCTTGGTTTGGGACGCATCAGAGTCAGAAAAGATAGTGGCGATGCTATCCAAAAGAGGATGTTCAGAGGAAAATTCTGGGAAGGCTCTCAAGATCGAAACATCGGAAACCATAGCTAGCCTCTGTGACTCCCCCAATTGATGCAAACCCAAATCCAGGAAATTGCGCACGGTAGTTCTAGCGTAGGAGAGGGATTCCACAGAAAGAAAACTTTTAGCTAACTAGGATGGCGTAGAGGCCCCAACATCAGCAAAACTCAAATCACGTCAGAAATGGACCATCGAGCTCTTGAAGTTGCGCACGACGGGAAGAGAAATCCTAAAAAGGGAAATAATATGAGGTATCAAATATATAAAGGACAAAAAATAGAACAAGACATAGGGTATTAAAACACCAAGCCAAAGGATGCGTCAATGTGGGAGAAAAAATCTACCGGTGGAATGCTAGGAGGGTTAGTTCCAAAAGCCAGGCCAATATCTTGCTCCAGGGTAGAATGATCACCCATAGTCACATCTTCATAAACAGATGGGGAGTCTAAGGGAATACTGTCGTCATCAGCCTCAACAACATCACCACCGTCACCAGATACAGGAGGAGAAGAAACCAGATCAACTGGATCAGCATCGGTGTTAGAGAAGTGAAACACCAAACGAGTGGAGCTCAAGTGGAATATTTCCGTCCACGAGAACACTGAATAGGACGAAGAGGAGCAGACAAAATCTTCCTTTTCTTTGCTTTCGCCTCGGTGGGTGAAGGCTCAGCAGATCTCCCAGCAGCAAATTTCTTACCCTTGGCTACGGAAGTATGAAAACACCAAAGTCAAACAAAAATCACGAAAAGAATCAAACAAATGAATGAGGACAGTGAGTACCTTGAGGGTAACAAAAAGTGGGAACCAACGAGGCGAATTTGGGAGCCCACCAACGCTGGAATGAGCCTTCATCCTCCAAATTCGGGGCCCTAGCTGGATTGAGGAAGAAGGATGGAACAGATGACAAAATCTCGACCGTGGCTCTAGAAAAGCGGCCTGACTCTACTTTGGAGGCCAAATGAGTGATGTCCAAAGGATAGTAGAAGACTGTATGTGGAATAACCTGAAGAAAACCAAACTGTCGGGCAACAAGAGCAGGATTATAAACCTCGAATGACCAGCCAACCTTGGCTTTGGCCACAACAGAAGGGCGAGCACCAATACAATCGACTATCAAGAATCGATGATGGATACAAACAATCAGCAAGATTCAAAGACAGATTCTCGGGTTTCATCCCTGAATCGTGGATGAGCAGCAATCCACAGCTGATCAAAAGAACCAATGTGGGGGTTTTGGGCGGGGGGGGGGGGGGGGTCGTGGAGATCATCAAAAGATTTGGTTTGTAGATACTCAATGAAATCCGCCGCAGAAAGACTAAGTTGGCCTTGCATCAGTAAAGTGGTTAGACAAAGAGCCAGATGAAGTTGGAAAGGAGAAGAGTTTAGAAAGTTGGGGGGGGGGCGTGAGATCATCAAAAGATTTGGTTTGTAGATACTCAATGAAATCCGCCGCAGAAAGACTAAGTTGGCCTTGCATCAGTAAAGTGGTTGACAAAGAGCCAGATGAAGTTGGAAAGGAGAAGAGTTTAGAAAAGTTGGCGGCGGTCTAGACCTGCAAAAGCCAAGAAACTCCCCCAAGCCTGGACAAAGGATTGTTGGCTACGCAAGAATTCATACCCTGGTAAAATGACCCCAGCAACATAGCCCCCAGGTTTTAAACCTTGCCAGTACTTAGGGAGCAAGCCAAGGGGAGGTATTCAGAAGATGGCTTCCCAAAGATTGGACAAAATAGATACTGACAGACAAGTACCCACAGGAACATGATGTGCTCTATGAATGAAGGCACATCAGAACAGGTTTCGTATTGGCTGCTCGATAAGAAGGGAAGCAGTAGCGGAGGGGGGCAAGTTTGGGGGCAGAAGGGTCATCTATGAGATAAGGGGAGTCGGGGCCGACCAATGGAAGACCCATGAACAAATAAACATCATAGAGGGTGGGGGACATAGGACCCAAAGAAAACAAAAAAGCATTCGAAGAAGGAGACCAAAAACGAAGCAGGCAATCGAAAAGCAAGGATTGCTTGGACATCCCGACTTTAGACATCTCCACCAGATTACACAAACCCTGGGATTTCCATTGATGTCCAAAGTATGGCTGTAATCTCTCAACCCATTCGAACCATTGACCCAAAACACGAGGCCATGACTTGAATTGCACAGGAACAACATGCGGTAACAGGTGTTGATATAGAAGCAAATCACTCTTGGACAGTGAGTGAATGGGAAATAAAAGAGCTTGAATGGCTGAGGGAAAGGCATTTTCAGAATATGACGGATGGGAAAGAGGCCCAATGACCTCTATGAGAGGAGAAGCCACTTCCTCATACCTGTAAAAAAAATGGGATCACACGACCATACATCATCTACCTAACCTTGGCAATAAACGCATGAGTACCTAGTGCCTATGGCCAATGGATTAGCTTGTTGTTCAGATGAGGACATAGCTACAAATACAGATATCAAGCATGCGATTCCAAACTAATAGACCATGCCGCTCAAACGTTGGATATATCAAAATGGCAAACCGGACGTCGACAAAACATGTGAGCATGATTATTATAACGTAAACAGTATGTTTACATATACATGCGCTATAACAGGGAGCCAACACCAAGTCAAAAACTCCAGCCGTAAGCTCGTAATTACAAATCCAAAAAGGGAACAACACGAGATTAGTACAAAGTCCCTCACAAATCAGAAGGGTACCATAGCCATACCTGAAAACTGGAGGACGCCAAATCGATGGAAAGAAGAGGAGAAGCTCGCAAAAGCGAGAGAAGCGCCCGGGAAGAAGCGGAAGAAGATCGAGGACCCAAAGGCTCCACGGGAAAGGGGAAAGATGTACAGGGATTTCGGCTCGAAGAGGAATTGGGGACACAATGAACCAGACGCCGATTTGGAATGCAGGAGACCAAAAAAGGAGCGGCCGGAGATTCAACAGGAAATGGCTTAGGGATTCGGTAGAATTGATTTAGGAATTTTGCTTGTGAGGCGCGGGAACAATTGGGGATTTTTTTTCGTGACTTAGAAGACATACCACGGTTCAAAGATTGGTTTGGGTTTCGACACATACACAAGGAAATAGAAGTAGAGAGATCAGCACACAATATACAAGCAAATGTCCCAATGGGTCACATGCTTGCGGGGCATTTGTTTGTGCCAAAATACGATAAAAGGCCCAGGCCCATTGATAATTGAACCCGGTCCATAGAGGAAGCAAGATGAGCGCCAAAACAGTTAAAGCTGATGGACATGGACCAAGACGTGCGAACATGGAATAACTCCCCTACGCTGATACAAAAGAAAGGATGAACATCCAACATAGGGAATCATCATCACAATTCAGCAAAAATACTGCACAATTCTCTGCAAAATTCAACAATCAAATTTCCTAGTTTCCATTAGAATTTTCTGCATTCAACGTTTCAAGCTTTGTTTTTATTAATTCTAGTTTATTGTAAATCTTCTACATCTTTGTTGAAAATACAAATCATGTTATGGATTTATTCACGTCAATTTCAGTTATTTCTTTCGTTTCTAGCGTCATGTTAGTTTAGGAGATTAGAACTAACGGTCGAATTTAGTTCTCATTTTCGTTTGATTTTAGAAGTTCAATTATTTTATATTTTTTTACACAAATTGGCGCTTGAGCGCCTGGCACGCCCAGCAATTTGCGAAATAACTCAAACAACTCCTCCATTGCATCTCTATTATAATAATATTATTATGTTGATTGCATAAGTCACATTAATCTAAAAATAACAATATAATTAAATACATCATATAGATTATCTTATTTGTGATGCATGTTTTATCATCATATTACATATTCCTGTCATACAATTTCTTATATTATTTTACGGTTTGAGGGGTATTGCATAACAAGATTTAGTATCTTAGGATTTAAAAATCAGATTTACACTTGTGGTATTCATCAGTCATTTCGATTTTATTTATCCGACTTGGGGGTTCATCTTTCCGGATTTTAGTTTTGGCAATGTCCGTAAAATTTTGGATCCGATATTAGATCACAAAGGCTCTGATACTGTTAGCCCAACTAGTAATGTAACGCCCAAAAATCCTAATTACGTGAGAATGAATGCATGACTAGGGGAAAAATTAGTTTTTAGAAAATTATATATCATTTTATGTGATTAAGTGATAATTTAATGTTTTAAGATGCTCATGACATTTTACTAGCATGTTTGAGTTCCGGATGTGTGGACGAGATTGGGACGATAGAGGTGTAAGTTTATTTAAATTTTTAAGCCCTCAGATTTTAAGAGCAAAAATTTATTGTTTTAAGCAGTATTTACGAAAAAGAAGATTTTTATGTATATTTGTCGAGGGGAACCCGTTTTTCGCCTATACGGGCTATTTAATGAACTTTACTATTTTAAAAATTGAAGGATTTTATATTACGAAAATTAGGAGTTTGAAGTCTAAAGTTTTGAGTTTTAATTAGCATTTTAATTGGTGGAAGCTATTGAGGGAAAAACTCTTTTATTTACCTAATTAAAATCCTTGGAGGGGTCTTTTGGGACACTACTCATTCTTTTCATACCCTAATTTTCGAAACCCTCACCCCTCCACTCCCTCAAGCCGCCACCCATCCCCTTGTGCTCGGGTTCCATAAAATTTTGGTGAGATTTCAAGGTTGATCATCCCAATCTCTTGTCCTCCGCTCCGGTAACGCGTATTCCTCGTAATTCTTAAAAAATTCATGCTCGATTCTTCCCTTTTCTCACCATTTAAATCATATTATACTTTTTCAAATGATATTGCATGATTTGTATGCGTGATTATTCGATCTATTTATGTTGTTTGTGATCCATGCATTGATCATGATTTTATCACGTATATGTTACATTCTTTGATGTGCTCGGTCTTGGACGGTTAATAGGACTGGAGTTCGACTCATGGAGGGCCGGTGGTGGTCCAAGGCTAGGAAGGATGTAAAGCCCAGATATTTTTTTTTATTGGCCACAATTAGAAAGTTATAAGATATGAGAGATTACATTGAAATGCTATTTTATTCAACTTTTATTTCGGTTGAATTCTAGAATTTTTAGTGTGTGAATTCAGCTTTCGTTTATGCATCAAGTTGAATTTCAGATTTTGAGTTATATGTGTTAATCAGTTCCTGCCTTAGTGAATTGATTTCCAGATTTTAGAATGCAATTGCAGAAGCTGTTTGGTCGATTCTTACAAACCAATTGAATCCTTATTTTGAAAGCATTCATATTTTACAGTTTTAAAATGGGGTAGCACTTTTTGAAAGATCTTTGGCATATTGATTAAACGTGTTTCTTTTTTAGGAATTTTAATGCATATATATATAGGATGTTAGACACATCATGCATCATTATTTACAAATAAAAAATTCCAAAAAGCAAGTGGTGCTCTTTGTGAAGGAACTGAGCAAAACCTTTCAAAGTTTTCGAAGGAGACAAGCGGTGCGTACGTGATTGCCGGATTTCTACTGTGATTGTGTTGCAGAATACAGGCAAGTAAACTCTGTTTCTTGCTGCACTCATGAAAGCATATATTCAGTTCTGTATGCATGTTTGTATGTGTTTTAAAGATTTGAATATAGCCACGGCTGTCCTTCAAAGAAAATAAAGTTCATGTTCTGTTTTTATGAAGAAGTACGTGTTTACTCGCTTTTGATTCAAAAAGATTTTTAGAAAATGTTTGATGATGTTTGTCCAGTTATATCTTGAGTTTTTCTAAAGATTTTCTTCGAAGTAGCTTATAAGTAGTTTATTCGATCATTTCCAGAAATTTCTTGAAGATCTTTTGATTTCTTCAGGCTGAGGTTTTCCATCGTTGTTCATGTTCATATGATTAAGTCTGAAATCTGGTTCTTAAACCAAAAGCTGAATTTTCACATTGAACAGATTCTAAGTTAGAATTTTGTTTCTATGTTATTCGAAGTTCAGATGCGAGTTTGGTTTCAAATCCGAATTGTTTAACTATATTGTGTTTCCCGTTGACATCTGAGTTGACTACGGTTGACCATTGACATCTGAATAACCCGATTTAATTCCGTTGACATCTGAGTTGACCAACAGGCAGAATCTGATTTCATTCTTCTTCGCTGAGATACTTATGCACAACTCAGATTCCATATTTTTAGCCTTCGATTCTTCTTCGATTGGTACAAGAAGTACATATTTAAATTCCTTATTCATTTCCGCTTCAATTCGAAAGTTTAATTCGATTCATTCAAAACAGATTCGAGTGACTTTATTCAGTTTTCATCTTTGCAAGTATTACAGAGAATTCTCAACGTGGTACAGAACATCCTTAAAGATTTTAAAACCAGTGAATCCTACTTGACAGAAAAGAAAAACAGATTTACGAAAGAAAAGATAGAGCAGAAAGAAATAAATGTTTACTGTGAGGACTAGAAATCTGTTAAGTAAGATTTAATGGTTAATCAGATTTTGAATTGAGATGTGTTACGGAAATTGTGATTTATGGGTGCTCAGATTTAAACGTAGAGTGATCAGCAGTGATAAGTTGGTGATCGAGTGAGATCTGCATCGAATTTGGAGTTCAGTAGTAGCGTGAACAGATGTCAACGCTAGTCAACGTTACTGTGTAGCGAGAGGAATCTGTCAGAGTTAGCGTGCGGACGTGAGAAGCTGTTGCGTGTTGGTCAACACAACTGAGTTGACTGCTGGTTGTTAACGCTGTTCAGATCAGATTTAAACGTAGAGTGATCAGCAGTGATAAGTTGGTGATCGAGTGAGATCTGCATCGAATTTGGAGTTCAGTAGTAGCGTGAACAGATGTCAACGCTAGTCAACGTTACTGTGTAGCGAGAGGAATCTGTCAGAGTTAGCGTGCGGACGTGAGAAGCTGTTGCGTGTTGGTCAACACAACTGAGTTGACTGCTGGTTGTTAACGCTGTTCAGATGTTGCTAGCGAGGGAGAGAGATCTGTTCAGATGTTGCTAGCGAGGGAGAGAGATCTGTTCAGATGTCGCTATAGGGAGAGATATGTTTCAACCGTAGAAGCTATGCTACGTTGTTTTGATTAGTTGGTGCGACGTCGTTTGCCGTGGAGTTAGTAACTCATTTAGAGACCTGAACCATATCAGCATAGCCAGTTGAGGGCGATAGCTGGAGTCAGCTTTGAGAGGACTTTTGCCTTAGTATAAGCAGAGATCTGAATTGCTTAGAACAGTAGTGATTCGAGGATTTATATACCAAGTGCTGCTCAACACTTAGCGTTTTTTGAACTCGATATTCCTCATCATTTTCTCCAGTAAACCCTCGATAGATACTGTTCATTCGAACCCTTCTCCGGTAGATTGCCGTTGATTTCCGCCGTTGTTTGGAGTGAGACTGTGAGACCTGTGTTTCACAATCAGGTGTTGGTCGGGTTTGGACCAGCTGTTGGTCGATGTGCTTGGCGTAGACATCGATTTTGCCTAAGTGTTGGAATCAGCAGCAGTAGTAGTGGGATCAGCCGTTGAGTGATCGCGACAGTTGTTGATATTTCAGACGTTGCGTGTTGGTAGGAAGCAGCAGCAATGCTGACGTGGATTTTAGACGTTGGTGTATTAGCGCGTATCCAGCTGTTGCGAGAGACCAGCTGTTGCGAGTGATCATCTGTTGGTATGTTATTTGCGATGATCAGCAGAGAGCGCTAAGGGACTTTGAAGCGACGACGTTTTGTGAGCAGGAACCAGCTGTTGGTTTCGTTAACGTGTTTCGTAGCGGATAGCGAAACTACGTCGTTTAGATAAATTGGAACGATAGCGTTTTGAGTGGAGCGTTTTGTATCAGTTGTTGGTTAATGATAGACATCAGCTGTTAAGAGATCTCATGCGTTGTGACTGCTGGTTTGTGAATTAGCTGTTGGTAGCAAGGTGACGTGTCCCTCTGCGATGTCGTTTGGCTAAGTTGGTGCGATGCCGTTTATATTTAGCGTTGTTTGAAAGATTCAACTACTGGTTAATATATTAACGATAGGCAAAAGCTGATGCGAGATCTTAGCTGCTGGTTGGGAATATTAGTTGTGACAACTGATTTTGTAGGTGGATCTGTTCCTGTTTCTATCTGCTGTTTGAGTAGTGTATTTAAGAGAAGACTTGGTCTTCGATTGTTTAACAGATCCCATACATAGAAATATTTCCCGATAGCAAATCTTGTCGCGAACCCTAGTTACTGTTCATAGTAACCTTATCCGTCCTAATTTTCGGTGGTAGACAACTCCGACGAGAGTGAGAGTGGTAGCATTGGACTCCTCTCTCTAAGGCGCTTCGTTCTATACCTCGTTAGAAGGCTTTGGAGGAGCTGGAAGAGGATCGCAGGATCGCTCAGACACCTCCCTTGTGTAGTTTGCTAGCATAAGCGTTCCCTGCCGTGCCAGTAGTTTCGTTGGGGTAAGTAAAGATGCTACCTTTAAGCTTCGTTAGAGATTTCCGTTGAGTTAGGAAGGTAGATGAGCGCTGGTGGAGTTGTAGCTCCCAGCTGCTGTTATTTTACGTTTCGGATTTTGAGCAGTGGCTTGTGTTGTTATAGCAGGTGACAGATCTGTGTTGCTCGGACTTGATTGTAGCAACTATGTGTGTTAATTATAGCTCAGAAGTTGGTGAGGTACGGATGTTGAGCTTGTATTACGGCTGGAATTGGCATGGATATTATGTTTGATTGTTGTGTGTGCATTTCTTGTTGTTGTATATGTTGTTCAGCTGTTGCATTGCATACGCATGATCATTTCCATTTCAGCTGTTGTAGCCGTGCTTTGTTGTTGCTCTGTTTTCTTACCAGGATGCGAGGGCGAGCGGCAATACCGCACTCTCATCTCCCTGCTGGTCTGTTAGCCCTCATGCGCCGAGTGGTTAACTACCACAGTTCATGGGTTGGGCAACAGCAGTTTGAGTTATTGATGCATCTGGTATTCAGGCGTGGTGTAAAGATGAGCGGGTAATTTCCGTGTGCTTGTACACACACCAGTGGCCACTAACCATTCTTCGCAGAATCTGTTGTCAGCTGTTGAATTCTTTGGCTCCCTTTCTTGGTTGTAGCCTTCGACTGTTGCATTGTCCCTCATGCATAGCATTAGCATTATATCTTTTGCTATTCATTGTTGTTTTATAGTTTCTCTCCGTACTGGGGTTTAACCCCTAGGTCCCTCTGGGGATGTTGTGTTTGTTTGCATGTCTGTTGTTCAGGTTTTCCAGGTTTCGCAGCTGGTCGAGGTTATGATCCAGCTGGTGGTGCCCCAGGAAGTGGTTAGAGTATCCCAGTTATATATAGTATTTGTATACACTGGTATCACTTCGTGTGATGCTTAGTCTTATATAGTTGGTAGACCATCTGTACTTGTGTTGTATTCAGCCGTTGGGCATTTGTTGTACTTGAATATTTGTGTTGCTGTGGATTTATAAATTGGGATTATTTTGAGTATCTTGTATTTTAAATTATGTTATCTTTCAGTCACGCCAAAAGCAAAAATTTTAACCACTTTTTAGTAGCTTCCGTTTGTGTTTGCATGGTTTTACTCTGATGTGTGCACGAGGCCTGACATTTTTGGTATCAGAGCTTAAGCTGGGATAAGCTCAATTTCTTGGATCACACTTGAGTCTAGGCACAGTGTCGTGTGTTGCTTATGCTTGACTATGTGACTTATGTGCTGCATATTGTTTGTGTGATATGTGATTTCTATGCTGTTTCTGTTCTGTGTTTTCTTATCCTGTTTAGTGCCTTCGTAGAGAGATGCCGCCTAGGCGTAGGGGTAGAGGTAGAGGGAAGTTTCAGGACGAGTCTGGAGATCAGAACGAGGATCAGCGTAGTTTCCCTTCCCGTGGTTGTGGTAGACGTGAAGAAGATGAAGTTGACAACTTAGCAAACCGTGTGGAAAGCATGGAGATTGTGATGGCTAGGTTCCAACGGATGAGTCCCCAGATCTTTATCGGTGACGAGTCTAGTGAGGATGTGGATTCGTGGTTGCAGCACATCACTAGTTTGTTTGATCGTGTTCAGTATGATGATGTGCTTCGGTTGAGTTTGGAGACCTTCCAGCTGAGGAAGAGTGCGGAGCGTTGGTGGTGTGGCGCTTCAAGGACGCTAGAGGAGACAGGTGTGGAGATTACTTGGGATAGTTTTTGCGTTGCCTTTTGGCAGGAGTACGTCCCGGAGTCGTACGTGAACGCTCGTGAGCGAGAGTTCGATCATTTGGAGCAAGGTACAATGTCGGTGCGTGAGTATGCTCATAGGTTTTCTTCTCTGTTGGCGTATGTCCCGCATGTTGCTGGCCGGGAGAGGGCCAAGAGGACTAAGTTTATTGAGGGTTTGAACGAAGAGTTGTATACTTTGGTTTTGTCGAGCAAACCAAAGAGCTATGCAGAGGATGTGGATAGCGCTGTTGATATCGAGGAAGGTCTGCAGAACCGGAGGTCGCGTGCTAGGCCTTAGGGTGCTCAGGGTAGTCGTCAGAGGTTCCGACCTCATGGCCATCAGATTAAGAAGAAGTCTGGTTCTGGTTCTTCTGGTTCTGGCAGCTCTAGTAGCAGTGGTTCTAGGGCAGAGTTTTGTGGCTTCTGTGGAGGCAAGCATTCGTCGACTCAGTGTGTTGGTGTGCAGGTCTCTTGTAATATCTGTGGTCAGTATGTTGCATTTCGCGAGGGTGTGTCCGTCGGCCGGATCGCAGCAAGCCGCAGCCCCACCTCAGGGTCGAGGAGGATCGTCTAGGGGTCGTTCCCCTCAGTTCCCGCATCCTAGGGTTGGAGAGACGCAGTTTAGGCCGTTTCAGTTGCCTGGTCCATCGCGTTTCGGACAGTCTCAGCAGCATTTCTCTAGACCCCAACATGCTCAAGTGAATGCCATTACGAGGGAGCAAGCGGAGGGCGCGCCGAGCGGAGTGATTGCAGGTAACTGTTATGTCTTTGATTTTCCTACACGAGTGTTGTTTGACACTGGCGCATTGCATTCGTTTATTGCTGATTCTTTTGTGATCGAGCATGGTATGCATACCTTTTCTTTGCGTGATGTGGTGTCTGTTTCTACGTCCTGGCGTGCTAGCCTGTTCTCCCAAGAAGTTTTGTTGGATGTCGTTCTGAAGTTTGGTGAGCATGTGTTGATGGCGAATTTGATTCGTCTGATGTTGTGGGATTTCGACTGCATAGTGGGAATGGACGTGTTGTCCAGTTATAGGGCCTCCGTGGATTGTTTCCATGGGATCGTGTATTTTAGGCCTCAGTCCGGTGAGAAATGGAATTTCTACGGTGCTGACTCGCGTTGGATGCATCTTCTTCTTCGCATGTGCAGCTTAGCGACGTTCCAGTGGTGCGTCATTTTCCTGATGTGTTTCCGGAGGAGATTCCTGGTTTTCCTCCGAGGAGGGAGATTGACTTTAGCATTGAGTTGGTGCCTGGCACAGCTCCGATTTCGCGTGCACCATATCGATTAGCGCCTGCTGAATTGAGAGAGCTGAAGGTGCAACTGGATGACTTGCTAGAGAAAGGTTTTATCAGACCTAGCATGTCGCCGTGGGGAGCGCCTATCTTGTTTTTCAAGAAGAAGGATGGCACAATGAGAATGTGCATTGACTTCCATCAACTGAAAATAGTTACCGTGAAGAATAAGTACCCGTTGTCATGCCTCGTGCTCACAACAGAGATAAAACACACAAACACAAGCGGAAGCTACTAAAATGCGGGTAAAATTTTGATTTTGGCCTGACGCTTTAAAACGATATAATTTAAAATAGTACGATACTCAAAGTAATCCCAGTTTAACAACAACCAACAAAACAAAGGCTACACGTCCACAACAACCAATACAGAATAACATGTATCAGACACCTGGTAACGACCACAACCGAATATAACAGACTACAACAAAAGCACAGGGCATCCCCTGGCTAACAATACTGATACATATAAATATGCTATATACTACTGGGATACTCTAACCACCTCCTGGGGCACCTATAGATGGGTCAGCTCCACGACCAGCTGGATAACCTGAACAACAAAACAGGCAAGGAAAACAACCAAGCCCCAGAGGGAAATGGGGTCAAACCCCAGTACGGAGAGCAACTATAAAACAGCTGTAAACAAAAAGAATAAAATGCAGATGCTATGCATGAGACCAGGAACAACAACCGGAGGCTACAACCAAGGAAGGGAGCCAAAGAACTCAATGCACAGCTCAACGGAATCTGCAACAACAGTGGCCACGGGGTGTGTTCAAAGTGTGGTAATGAGCCACATGCCTTGACACCACACCCGAATACCAGATGCATCAAACAACTCAACCTGCCGTTGCCTCGCCCATGAACTGTGGTAGTTAATGTTGGGATCCGGATCACGCCCCCCGGCGAGGCAGCGGAAGAACAGAAAATTAACAGCCGGGAGATGATCAATATGAGTACAATAATTCCAATCTATGACATTCATAGGGTGTTCAAAACGAATACCTTGCTGGCACTTGTGCCTGGCTCCAACCGGAATTACAAGAACGCCGGCTCTTCTCGGTAGATGGCGGTAGATCCGTCAATCAGGTCCACGACCGGAATCGATCTCCCTCCAATCAGCCTGCAGTAGAAGGCTGAAGGATTTTATCGCCAATGGATTCTCCTCGAAAAACTAGGCCGGAAACAATTTTCCGACGAAGCGGCGGCGGGAGGATTATAGAGAGGAGAGGGGGCGGCGGCTACAATTAGGTTTAGGGTTAGGAGTCTAAGTGTGGTAGTTAATGAAGTCTAGTCTAATTAAATAGACTTGTGGTAGGATTGTACCGGCCCAACGGGCCCGAGTCCAACGGGTGAACATTCGGTTCATCCCCACCACTGTGACTTCATCGTAACTCCGATCGCCGATCAGATCGGACCGATCGACTCAGTTTCCAAAACTGAATACTATGATCTGAAAAACCATTTTTCAGAACCCCAGTGCAAAATGACCGTTTTGCCCCTCAACAGCGGAAATCACGATTTGACCCCTGTTGACTTTTAGGAAGTCGCACTCCCCAAAATCCTCTTCTCATGATCAACACATTGAGCTGAGTATCC
>KQ990544.1:80885-100331 GCA_001598015.1 Dorcoceras hygrometricum
CGTACTGTACGCTAACCACGACCAACTGGTTCTTGCAGGCACTATCAGTGATACCTAGGGGATCATGGGGCGATGTTGCTAGACGCTCTTACCATGATCCGATGGGCAAGTCCGGAATTGTGATTCCGGAGCCACAATGGTTGTGGGCCCATGGCTAGCTGTATCCCTGAACCATTGAGGGTCACACAAGTACTGGATTCGAGATTCCCGCACGTATACTGAGCTCAATGTGTTGAGCATGAGAAGAGGATTTTGGGGAGTGCGACTTCCTAAAAGTCAACAGGGGTCAAATCGTGATTTCCCGACGTTGAGGGGCAAAACGGTCATTTTGCACTGGGGTTCTGAAAAATGGTTTTTCATATCATAGCATTTAGTTTTGGAAACTGAGTCAATCGGTCCGATCTGATCGGCGATCGGAGTTACGATGAAGTCACGGTGATAGGGATGAATCGAATGTTCATCCGTTGGACCCGGGCCCGTTGGGCCGGTCCAAGTCTATTGCTTGTCTACTTAATGTAGACTTAGGCTTAATAATAATACACTTGATACATCACAAAACCCTAACCCTAGCTCTAAGTGGCCGCATCCATCCTCTCCCCAAAAGCCGCCGCCGTGTCTCACGCGCCGCCGCCGCCGCCTTGCTTCGTCGGAAATTGTTCCGGCCAACTTGACGAGGAGAATCCGTCCGTGCTGATCTCGTCAGGCCTTCTAGTGCAGGCTGATGAAGGAGTCTCGCTTCCGGTCGTGGACCTGATTGACGTAATCTACCGCCGCCTACCGTGAAGTGCCGGTTTCCTCACGAAACTGGTCGGAGCCAGGCACGAGTTGCCAGAAAGGTAACCCCGAGAAACACCCTATGAATGGTCATAGCATGATTGTTTATGAATTGTATTGATCGTCTCCCGGCCCATTTTTGTTCTTCCGCTGCCTCGCCGGGAGGCGCGATCCGGATCCGCCACGGTTCCCCAACAGTTTTTGGGTCATGTGATTTCAGCGGATGGCATTTCTGTGGATCCCAGTAAAGTAGATGCTGTTTTGAACTGGGAGCGACCTAGGAATGTGTCTGAGGTTCGTAGTTTCTTGGGTCTGGCTGGCTATTATCGTCGTTTATAGAGCTTTTCTCTAGTATAGCTAGGCCGATGACTCAGTTGACTCAGAAGGACAGGCGGTTCGTTTGGACTGAGCAATGCGAGAATATTTTTCAATTGCTCAAGGAGAAGTTGACTACTGCACCTGTGTTGGCTTTGCCGTCTGGTTCAGGTGGTTACGTCGTGTGTTCCGATGCTTCGCTCAATGTATTGGGCTATGTGTTCATGCAGCATGGACGAGTCATTGCGTATGCCTCTCGGCAGCTGAAACCGCATGAGACTCGTTATCCAGTTCATGATTTGGAGCTAGCAGCTGTGGTCTTTGCGTTGAAGATTTGGCGCCACTATCTGTATGGCGAGCAGTTTGTGGTGTATTCGGACCACAAGAGTTTGCATTATTTGTTTTCGCAGCCTGACTTGAATATGAGACAGCGTAGATGTATGGAGCTGCTGAAGGATTTTGATTGTGAGATCAAGTACCATCCTGGGAAAGTTAATGTAGTGGCGGATGCGTTGAGCAGAAAGGCTCAAGGAGATATTCTTGCGTCGTTGTATGTTTCTAAAGACCGTGAGCATCTTAGCACTATGGGTTGGAGGTTTTACCCGGCTGAGGATTATGTGGTGGTTTCTTCTTCCCAAGTTGAGCCACAGATCATTTCGAGCATTAGAGCGGCTCAAAGGACAGATCCTTACATCCATGAGTTTAAGTTGAAGGTCAGGGCTGGTCAACTTGAGGACTATTCTGTTTCGTCTGATGGTTGTTTGCGTTTCTGGGGTAGGTTGGTTGTGCCCAATCTGATAGATCTTCGGGAGGATATCCTTAGAGAAGCGCATTGCAGTAGACACAGTGTTCATCCTGGTTCACGGAAGATGTACCATGCATTGAAGCCGCTGGTCAACTTGAGGACTATTCTGTTTCGTCTGATGGTTGTTTGCGTTTCTGGGGTAGGTTGGTTGTGCCCAATCTGATAGATCTTCGGGAGGATATCCTTAGAGAAGCGCATTGCAGTAGACACAGTGTTCATCCTGGTTCACGGAAGATGTACCATGCATTGAAGCCGCACTTCTGGTGGGCTGGTTTGAAGAGCGAAGTTGCTGGTTTTGTTGCTCGTTTCTTGAACTGTCAGCAGGTTAAGGCTGAAAGAGGAGACCTGGTGGTCTGTTGCAGAGTTTGGAAGTTCCCCAATGGAATTGGGAGCACATAGCGATGGATTTTGTGACGCATTTGCCTCGTTCCAGTAGAGGTTGCGATGTGATTTGGGTTATAATCGACAGATTGTCGAAGTCTGCGCACTTCATTCCCTATGGTATGACGTTTTCGTTGAAGAAAATGGCGAAATAGTACGTGGATTTTGTGGTTAGATTGCACGATGTGCCTGTTATAATCGTTTCGGACCGATATCCGAGGTTTACTTCCAGGTTTTGGAAGAGTTTGCAAGCAGCTTTGGGTACCAGATTGGCTATGAGTACAGCGTATCACCCCCAAACAGATGGCCAATCTGAGCGAACTATCCAGACGTTGGAGGATATGTTAAGAGCTTTTGTGATGGATTTTGGTGGTAGATGGCAAGACGCGTTGTCTTTAGTTGAGTTTTCTTACAATAACAGCTACCAAGTGATGATTGGTATGGCGCCGTTTGAGGCTTTGTACGGCAGAAAGTGCAGATCGCCAGTATGTTGGGAAGAAGTGGGGGAGAAGCAGCTGTCTTCCCCAGAGTTTGTGCAGCAGATGAAGGATCTGTGGATCTGATTCGACAGCGGATGAAAGCTGCCCAAGATCACCAAGCCAGTTATGCAAATAGGAGGCGTCGACCTCTATAGTTTCAGGTTGGTGATCTCGTTTTCCTTAAAGTTTCTCCGTTTCGCAGTGTCATGCGCTTTGGACACAAGGGAAAGTTAGCCCCTCGTTATGTTGGTCCGTATGAAATCGTTGAGATGATTGGCCCTTTGGCGTATCGAATGTTGTTGCCACCAGATTTGTCTTCTCTACATGATGTCTTTCATGTTTCCATGTTGAGGAAGTACGAGCCAGATCTGTCTCATGTGTTGAGAACTGACGAGGTTGAGCTAGATCATACGTTGAGTTACGTTGAGTATCCCTTGCAGATCCTAGATAGAAAAGAGAAGCAGCTGAGGAATAAAACCATTCCCTTGGTGATGGTTCAATGGAGCAAACATGGTAGGGAAGAAGCTACCTGGGAGATGTAAGAGAAGATGCAACGTGAGTGGCCTCTGTTTGCATGAGTGTTGCATCAGATTTCAGTAATTTTTTACTCAGTTATCTTGAACTCTTGGTTGTGAGTTCAGTTGTTGCCCGAGTTTGATTTCGAAGATGAAATCGTGTTTTAGTGGGGGAGAGATGTGAGACCTATGTTTTACAATCAGGTGTTGGTCGGGTTTGGACCAGCTGTTGGTCGATGTGCTTGGCGTAGACATCGATTTTGCCTAAGTGTTGGAATCAGCAGCAGTAGTAGTGGGATCAGCCGTTGAGTGATCGCGACAGTTGTTGATATTTCAGACGTTGCGTGTTGGTAGGAAGCAGCAGCAATGCTGACGTGGATTTTAGACGTTGGTGTATTAGCGCGTATCCAGCTGTTTCGAGAGACCAGCTGTTGCGAGTGATCAGCTGTTGGTATGTTAGTTGCGATGATCAGCAGAGAGCGCTAAGGGACTTTGAAGCGACGAAGTTTTGTGAGCAGGAACCAGCTGTTGGTTTCGTTAACGTGTTTCGTAGCGGATAGCGAAACTACGTCGTTTAGATAAGTTGGAACGACAGCGTTTTGTATCAGCTGTTGGTTAATGATAGACATCAGCTGTTAAGAGATCTCATGCGTTGTGACTGCTGGTTTGTGAATTAGCTGTTGGTATCAAGGTGACGTGTGCCTCTGCGACGTCGTTTGGTTAAGTTGGTGCGATGCCGTTTAGCTTTAGCGTTGTTTGAAAGATTCAACTGATGGTTAATATATTAACGATAGGCAAAAGCTGATGCGAGATCTCAGCTGCTGGTTGGGAATATTAGTTTTGACAACTGATTTTGTCGGTGGATTTGTTCATGTTTTTATCTGCTGTTTGAGTAGTGTATTTAAGAGAAGACTTGGTCTTCGATTGTTTAACAGATCCCATACTTAGAAATATTTCCCGATAGCAAATCTTGTCGCAAACCCTAGTTACTGTTCACAGTAACCTTATCCGTCCTAATTTCCGGTGGTAGACAACTCCGACGAGAGTGAGAGTGGTAGCGTTGGACTCCTCTCGCTAATGCGCTTGGTTCTATACCTCGTTAGAAGGCTTTGGAGGAGCAGGAAGAGGATCGTAGGATCGCTCAGACACCTCCCTTGTGTAGTTTTCTAGCATAAGCGTTCCTTGTCGTGCCAGTAGTTTTGTTGGGGTAAGTAAAGATGCTACCTTTAAGATTAGTTAGAGCTTTCCGTTGAGTTAGGAAGGTAGATGAGCGTTGGTGGAGTTGTAGCTCCCAGCTGCTGTTATTTTCCGTTTCGGCTTTTGAGCAGTGGCTTGTTTTCTTATAGCATGTGACAGATCTGTGTTGCTCCGACTTGATTGTAGCAGCTGTGTGTGGTAATTATAGCTCAGAAGTTGGTGAGGTACGGATGTTGAGCTTGTATTATGGCTGGAATTGGCATGGATATTATGTTTTATTGCTGTGTGTGCATTGATTGTTGTTGTATATACTGTTCAGCTGTTGCATTGCATACGCATGATCATTTCCATTTCAGCTGTTGTAGCCGTGCTTTGTTGTTGCTCTGTTTTCTTACCAGGATGCGAGGGCGAGCGGCAATACCGCAATCTCATCTCCCTGCTGGTCTGTTAGCCCTCATGAGCCGAGTGGTTAACTACCACAGTTCATTGGTTGGGCAACAGCAGGTTGAGTTATTGATGCATCTGGTATTCAGGTGTGATGTACAGATGAGTGGGTAATTTCCGTGTGCTTGTACACACACCAGTGGCCACTAACCATTCTTCGCAGAATCTGTTGTCAGCTGTTGAATTATTTGGCTCCCTTTCTTGGTTGTAGCCTTCGGCTGTTGCATTGTCCCTCATGCATAGCATTAGCATTATATCTTTTGCTATTCATTGTTGTTTTATAGTTGCTCTCCGTACTGGGGTTTAACCCCTAGGTCCCTATGGGGCTGTTGTGTTTGTTTGCCTGTCTGTTGTTCAGGTTTTCCAGGTTTCGCAGTTGGTCGAGGTTATGATCCAACTGGTGGTGCCCCAGGAGGTGGTTAGAGTGTCCCAGTTATATATAGTATTTGTATACATTGATATCACTTCGTGTGATGCTTAGTCTTATATAGTTGGTAGACAATCTGTACTTGTGTTGTATTCAGCAGTTGGGCATTTGTTGTACTTGAATAATTGTGTTGTGGATTTATAAATTGGGATTATTTTGAGTATCTTGTATTTTAAATTATGTTATCTTTCAGTCAGGCCAAAAGCAAAAATTTTTAATTACTTTTTAGTAGCTTCCGTTTGTGTTTGCGTGGTTTTACTCTGATGTGTGCACGAGGCCTGACAGAGACTGGTGGCGTTGAGCTCGTCTTGAGTAGCTCTTTAGATTGATACCAGTTAGGTGGCTTGAGGTGACGTTGGAGAGGGAGCGCGAAGTAGCAGTGTTGCTCGAACATTTTTGCAAGTTAGACCCGAGAGTTCTTCAGCTCTCTTGAGCTTTTGGATAAGTGATTTCGGCAGTTTTAGGCTTAGTTCTAGCTGTTAGAAGCTGCTTCGATAGGTAGAACCAGAATTGAGTTCTTGACCGTAGGCAGTATGTTGTAGAAGCTAGGATTTGAGCTGAATATTGAGATGCTTTGACAGATTTAGCTCCAGGACAGTTCCTCCTGTTGTGTGTGCCGTGACCAGTGAGGAAGCAGTTTGAGCGATTGAAGCTGCCGTGCCTGAGTAAGATCTGTTGAGGTAGAATTTGAGAATTGAAGGTACGAGTTGAGCTTTTGTTAACGGCTTAGACATAGCGTGCTAGTATTTGAGGCATGAAATCTGTGTTATGGGATTTCTGTGTTTACGTGAACAACTTGAATGAATTGATATGTTCTTTTTACGTATTATATGCATGTTGAAATCAGATGTGAATTTATTGGCATTCATGCATACATATTGAGCCATTGATCGATTGAGAACCTGAGATAGAGCCACGTTGTGACCGGCAGATAGATGTGTCTTTCCTGAAAGGTACAAATCTATCATCGGAGTGGTGACCGACTGATTGGTTGTGTCTGAAAACCACCGAGCTGTGATGGCTGACGGGCCTGAAGATCACGGACCGATGATTTCCCCGATTGATACACTGTGCGGGTATAAAGGCTCGATTGAGATTTACTGCCAGCTGATTAGCAGGCCTTGGTGACCGATTTTCCTTGACAGCCACATGCATTCATGACTTAAAACTCTGCATGTTGTCTGAAAACCACCGAGCTGTGATGGCTGACGGGCCTGAAGATCACGGACCGATGATTTCCCCGATTGATACACTGTGCGGGTATAAAGGCTCGATTGAGATTTACTGCCAGCTGATTAGCAGGCCTTGGTGACCGATTTTCCTTGACAGCCACATGCATTCATGACTTAAAATACTGCATGTTTATGTTTTGCTGTTAGATTAGTGCTCATTCGTACTGAGGTTTGACCTCGTATTCTTTTTCCTGCTTTTGTGTTGTTTGGGTCTGTGTTGCCCATTTGCAGGATCTTCAGGTAACCAAGCTGGACAGACTGGAATCCCAGCTGGTCGATCCCCATTTCCTTGAGTCCCAGTTATTATGTTATGTATTGATCCAGGGGATGCCCTGAGGTTATATGTATTTTGGGGGATCGTTGTTGAATTGATTTGTGATTACCTGTTTTTGTATGAGTTTTGATTTAACTTGTATTTTGATTATGACTATTTTGAAGATATGATTTGGTTCAAGCCCAACTTTATTTCGAAAATTTTTAGCCCTATTTTATGCTTCCGTGTTTATGTGCTTAATTGTGCTGTTAATCCTTGTTAATTAGCACGGGGCCTGACACTTTTGGTATCAGAGCTTAAACTAGGATAAGCTCATTTCCCTTTGATCACACTCGAGTCTAGGCACAGAGTTTGGATTTGATTTTGATTGACTCTGTGGCTTATGTGATTATTTTACATGTCTCTGTGATTTATCTGTTGTTAGTCCTTACCCTGAGATTGATTTAGATGCCGTCGAGGAGAGGTAGATGTAGGACTGCTAGACGTTCCGCTGAGGAGTCTAGGGCCTCGGATAGTGATGAGGGCATTCAGCAGAATATCCCTTTGCATCGTCGAGAGAGACAGGCAGAGGTAGAGGATGTGACGAGACAGATTGGCAAGATGGAGTTAGTCTTAGCGAGGTTTCAGCGGATGAATCCCGCTACGTTTGCGGGTGCCGAAGGAGGTTTGATGGCCGAAGGTTGGCTAGTTCATATGGAAGAATTGTTTGATACCTTGGAGTACGCTCCTGAGAAGAGGTTGAAGATGGCGTTGTTGCAGTTGAGAGATAATGCGCAGCGCTGGTGGAGAGGTACTTCCCGTATCTTGCGAGAGAGTGGGGCTGTGATTACTTGGGAGAGCTTCTGTGCAGCGTTCCGATAGGAGTATACCCCAGAGTCCTACTACAACAGTCGTGAGCGAGATTTTGACAACTTGAAGCAAGGGAATATGAAGGTGGCCGAGTATGTCAGACAGTTCTCTTCGCTTTTGATGTATGTTCCCCATGTAGCTAACCAGGAGAGGACTAAGAGGAATAAGTTTCTGAAGGGTTTGAGGCCTGATTTGTTCCGGATGGTGTTGTCTGGTTCACCTGCGACTTATGCTGAGGCCGTGGATCGGGCTGTGGATATTGAGGAGAGTTTGTTGGAGGCACAGGCTCCAATTCAGCCGTCAGTGGGGTGCACTTTTCAATCGGTGCAAGATGTGTCGCAATCGTTTCAGTCTCCTCAGGGGTCGCAGCAATCGAATCGTCAAAGGTTCAAGCCACAAGGAAAACAGTTTAAGAAGAAGGCGCATTCAAGTTCCTCTGGTTCTGTGAGTTCTGGTGGCAGTATTTCTGGCGGTGTGTTCTGTGGACAGTGCGTAGGGAAGCATGAGACTTCACAGTGTCGTGGAGTTCGAGTTCTTTGTCATCTTTGTGGCCAACCGGGATATTTTGCTAGAGTGTGTCCTTTGATGGGAGGGCAGTCTTTGGGTCAGTCACAGCAAGGTTCCGCTGGTGGTTCTTCGCAGTGACAACAACCTTTTTTTCCGTCCCAACATTCCGGATTCCAACCTCGTGAGCCTTCTAGGTTTGGAGTACCCTCGAGACCTCAGTTTTCGGTACCGCAGCAGGCCCAGGCGAATGCTCTGACGAGAGAGCAGGCTGATGAGATACCTAAGGGAGTGATTCAAGGTACATGCTTTATCTTTGATTTTCCTGCACGAGTTTTGATTGACACTAGAGCATCACACTCCTTCATTTCTGAGTTGTTTGTGTATGAGTGTGGGTTGAGTTCTTCCCGACTGTGTGATGTTGTCTCCGTGTCCACCCCTGCTGGTGTGAGTCTGTTGTCCTGAGAGGTGGTGTTGAATTGCCTGATTAGATTTGATGAGCATGTTTTGGTGACCCCTCTGATTGTTTTGGGAATTAGAGATTTTGATTGTATCTTGGGTATGGATGTGCTGACTAAAAATAGAGCGACAGTTGATTGTTTATTATCTGCCATGGAGATGTTTAGTTTGTTGTCGCTAGAGAATTCAGGGTTTATGATCTATGTCCTAGATGTTTCCCATGAGTCGACAGTGGAGTTGAGCGATGTTCCGATTGCTCAAGAGTTCCCAGATGTGTTTCCAGACGAGATTCCTAGATTCCCTCCGAGACGAGAGATTGATTTCAGTAAAGAGTTGGTGCCTGGTGCAGCCCCGATTTCTAGAGCTCCGTATCGGTTGGCGCCAGCAGAGTTGAAAGAACTCAAGGATCAGTTGAGAGATCTTCTTGAGAAAGGCTTCATTCGACTGAGTATGTCGCCTTTGGGAGCTCAGATTCTGTTTGTGAAGAAGAAAGATGGATCTATGAGAATGTGCGTTGATTTTCGGCAGTTGAACAAAGCGACAGTGAAGAACAAGTATCCGTTGCCGAGGATTGATGACTTGTTCGATCAGTTGCAAGTATCGACCGTGTACTCGAAGATTGATTTGCGCTCTGGCTATCACCAGTTGCGTATTATAGACGCTGATGTAGCGAAGACAGCTTTCCGAATGAGATACGGGCATTATGAGTTTCTTGTTATGCCGTTTGGATTGACGAATGCTCCTGCTGTGTTCATGGATTTGATGAATTGGGTCTTTAGCGAGTACATCGATCGATTCGTAATTGTTTTCATAGATGACATCTTGGTGTATTCGAGGGGATTCAGAGAGCATAAAGAGCACTTGAGGCTAGTGTTGCAGAGACTGAGAGACTCTCAATTGTATGCCAAGTTCAGCAAGTGTGAATTTTGGCTAGACAGAGTTATCTTCTTGGGTCATGTTATTTTAGCGCAAGGAATTTCTGTGGATCCTAGTAAGGTCGAAGCAGTTCTTAACTGCGAGCGACCTAGGAATGTTTTCGAGATTCGTAGTTTCTTGGGATTGGCTGGCTATTATAGGCGTTTCATCGAGAAGTTTTCTTCGATAGCCAGGCCGATGACTCAGTTGACCCAGAAGGATAGGAAGTTCGATTGGACTGATGAGTGTGAGTAGAGTTTTCAGTTGTTGAAGGAGAAGTTGACGATTGCTCCTGTTTTGGCCTTGCCTTCGGGTTCTGGAGGTTTTGTGGTGTGCTCCGATGCTTCTCTGAGTGGTTTAGGGTGTGTTTTGATGCAGAACGGGTACGTGATTGCGTATGCGTCTCAACAGTTGAAGCCTCATGAATTGCTCCTGTTTGGCCTTGCCTTCGGGGTTCTGGAGGTTTTGTGGTGTGCTCCGATGCTTCTCTGAGTGGTTTAGGGTGTGTTTTGATGCAGAACGGGTACGTGATTGCGTATGCGTCTCAACAGTTGAAGCCTCATGAGACGAGATACCCCGTTCATGATCTAGATTTGGTTGCAATTGTGTTTCCCTTGAAGATATGGCGACATTATCTGTACGGTGAGGAGTTTGTGGTGTACACCGACCACAAGAGTTTGAAGTATATCTTCACCCAATCGGATCTGAATATGAGGCAACGTCGTTGGATGGAGTTGCTTAAGGATTTTGCTTGATACAGTATCAGCCTGGGCGGATGAACTTGGTAGCCGATGCTTTGAGTAGGAAAGTCCAGCCTGCGATGCTAACATCCTTGAGTATCCGAGAGTCCACGAGCAGTTGAGTACTTCTGGCTGGAGATTCCATCCGAGTGATCAGTACTTCGTAGTTTCTTCTATTCAGGTTGAACCACAGATTGTGATTGACATCAGAGAGGCGCAGAGGACTGATCCGTATATCCATGAGTTGAATATTAAGGCCCATAATGGTCAGTCTGAAGATTTCTCTGTTGCTTCGGATGGGTGTCTGAGATTTCGTGGTAGATTAGTGGTTCCGAACTTGATTTATTTGAAAGATACTATTCTGAATGAAGCGCATTGCAGTCGATATAGCGTGTACCCGGGGGAGAAGAAGATGTATCATTCTTTGAATTCTCACTACTGGTGGGAAGGCATGAAGAACGACATTTCTGGTTTTGTTCTCGATTTTTGAATTGTCAGCAGGTCAAGGCTGAGAGGATGAGACCTGGTGGACTGTTGCAGAGTTTAGAAGTTCCCCAATGGAATTGGGAGCACATCGCCATGGATTTTGTGACTCATTTGCCTCGATCGACTAGGGGATGCGATGCAATTTGTGTAGTGATTGATAGACTCTCGAAGTCAGCCCATTTCATTCCCTATGATGTGAGGTGCTCGATGAAGAAAATGGCGAAGTTGTATGTTGACCATGTGGTTAGATTGCATGGAGTGCCTGTTTCAATAGTGTCAGATAGAGATCCGAGATTCACCTCTCGATTCTGAAAGAGTTTGCAAGCAGCGATGGGTTCGAGGTTGGCTATGAGTACGGCGTATCACCCCCAGACAGATGGCCAATCTGAGAGGACCATTCAGACTTTAGAAGATATGCTACGTGCAGTTGTGATGGATTTCAGTGGTGGCTGGCAGGATTCCTTGTCCTTAGTTGAGTTTTCTTATAATAACACCAAGTGACTATTGGAATGGCTCCGTTTGAAGCTTTGTATGGTCGAAAGTCTAGATCACCGATCTGCTGGGAAGATGTTGGGGAGAGACAGCTTTCTACTCCTGTGTTTGTGCAACATATGAATGATCAGGTTGAGTTGATTCGGAGTATAATGAAAGCTGCGCAAGATAGACATGCTAGCTATGCTAATACGCGACGCAGACCATTAGAATTTGAGGTTGGCGATCGTGTGTTCCTTAAGATTTCTCCTTTCAGAAGTGTTATGAGATTCAGATTTAGAGGTAAGTAGCTCCTAGATTCGTTTGTCCCTTTGAGATTGTTGAGCGGATTGGACAGTTGGATTATAGATTGAAGCTTCCTGATGAGTTAGAAGAGATGCATGATGTGTTTCATGTGTCAATGTTGAGAAAATATGAGCCAGATCCATCCCATGTGCTGAGGACTGATGAAGTAGAGTTGGACCAGACCCTGAGCTATGTTGAATATCCAGTACAGATTCTGGACAGGAAAGAGAATCAGCTGAGGAATAAGGTTATACCGTTGGTGATGGTCCAATGGAGCAAGCATGGGCATGAAGAAGATACCTGGGAAGTTGAGGAAAAGATGAGACATGAGTGGCCTCATCTGTTTGAGCCATGACAGCAGCGTTTCAGGTAACTTCTAGTTTGATTGGTTTCGTGATTTAAATGATTTTGCTGTTGAATTGAGGTTCTGTTTAGCTTTGAGTTGTGCTAAGCAGTATGGCATGGGTGTACTAGGAATGGTGTCTAGTATAGTGTGTCGTGAATAAGCTATCTTGCTGTTGTGATTTTGATTCAATGTTTTAACCGATTTCGAGGACGAAATCGATTTCTAGTGGGGGTAGAGTGTGAGGACTAGAAACTGGAGCAAGCATGGGCATGAAGAAGATACCTGGGAAGTTGAGGAAAAGATGAGACATGAGTGGCCTCATCTGTTTGAGCCATGACAGCAGCGTTTCAGGTAACTTCTAGTTTGATTGGTTTCGTGATTTAAATGATTTTGCTGTTGAATTGAGGTTCTGTTTAGCTTTGAGTTGTGCTAAGCAGTATGGCATGGGTGTACTAGGAATGGTGTCTAGTATAGTGTGTCGTGAATAAGCTATCTTGCTGTTGTGATTTTGATTCAATGTTTTAACCGATTTCGAGGACGAAATCGATTTCTAGTGGGGGAGAGTGTGAGGACTAGAAATCTGTTAAGTAAGATTTAATTGTTAATCAGATTTTGAATTGAGATTTGTTACGGAAATTGTGATTTCTGGGTGCTCAGATTTAGACGTAGAGTGAGCAGGAGTGAGAAATTGGTGATCGAGTGAGATCTGCGTCGAATTTGGAGTTCAGTAGTAGCGTGAACAGATGTCAACGCTAGTCAATGTTACTGTGTAGCGAGAGGAATCTGTTAGAGTTAGCGCGCGGATGTGAGAAGCTGTTGCGTGTTGGTCAACACAGCTGAGTTGACTGCTTGTTGTTAACGCTGTTCAGATGTTTCTAGCGAGGGAGAGAGATCTATTCAGATGTTGCTAGCGAGGGAGAGAGATCTGTTCAGATGTCGCTATAGGGAGAGATCTGTTTCAACTGTAGAAGCTATGCTACGTCGTTTTTATTAGTTGGTGCGACGTCGTTTGCTGTGGATTTAGTAACTCGTTTAGACACCTGAACCATATCAGCATAGCCAGTTGAGGGCGAAAGCTGGAGTCAGCTTTGAGAGGACTTTTGCCTTAGTATAAGTAGAGATCTGAATTGCTTAGAACAGTAGTGATTCGAGGATTTATATACCAAGTGCTGCTCAACACTTAACGTATTTTGAATCCGGTATTCCTCATCGTTTTCTCCAGTAAACCCTCGATAGATACTGTTCATTCGAACCCTTCTCCGGTAGATTGCCGTTGATTTCCGCCGTTGTTTGGAGCGAGACTGATGGCGTTGAGCTCGTCTTGATTAGCTCTTTTGATTGATACCAGTTAGGTGGCTTGAGGCGACGTTGGAGAGGGAGCGCGAAGTAGCAGTGTTGCTCGAACATTTTGCAAGTTAGACCTGAGATTTCTTCAGCTCTCTTGAGCTTTTGGGTAAGTGATTTCTGCTGTTTTAAGATTAGTTCTAGCTGTTAGAAGTTGCTTCAATAGGTAGAACCAGAATTGAGTTCTTGACCGTAGGCAGTATGTTGTAGAAGCTAGGATTTGAGCTGAATATTGAGATGCTTTGACAGATTTAGCTCTCGGACAGTTCCTCCTGTTGTGTGTGCCGTGACCAGTGAGGAAGCAGTTTGAGCGATTGAAGCTGCCGTGCCTGAGTAAGATATGTTGAGGTAGAATTTGAGAATTGATGGTACGAGTTGAGCTTTTGTTAACGGCTTAGACATAGCGTGCTAGTATTTGAGGCATGAAATCTGTGTTATGGGATTTCTGTGTTTACGTGAACAGCTTGAATGAATTGATATGTTCTGTTTACGTATTATATGCATGTTGAAATCAGATGTGAATTTCTTGGCATTCATGCATACATATTGAGCCATTGATCTATTTAGAACCTGAGATAGAGCCACGTTGTGACCGGCAGACAGATGTGTCGTTCCTGAAAGGTACAACGCTATCATCGGAGTGGTCACCGACTGATTGGTTGTGTCTGAAAACCACCGAGCTGTGATGGCTGACGGGCCTGAAGATCACGGACCGATGATTTCCCCGGTTGATACACTGTGCGGGTATAGAGGCTAGATTGAGATTTACTGCCAGCTGATTAGCAGGCCTTGGTGACCGATTTTCCTTGACAGCCACATGCATTCATGACTTAGAATGCTGCATGTTTATTTTTTGCTGTTAGATTAGTGCTCATTCGTACTGAGGCTTGACCTCGTATTCTTTTTCCTGCTTTTGTGTTGTTTGGGTCCGTGTTGCCCATTTGCAGGATCTTCAGGTAACCAAGCTGGACAGACTGGAACCCCAGCTGGTCGATCCCCATTTCCTTGAGTCCCAGTTATTATGTTATGTATTGATCCAGGGGATGCCCTGAGGTTATATGTATTTTGGGGGATCATTGTTGATTTGATTTGTGATTACCTGTTTTTGTATGAGTTTTGATTTAACTTTTATTTTGATCATGACTATTTTGAAGATATGATTTGGTTCAGGCCCAACTTTTTTTCGAAAATTTTTAGCCCTATTTTATGCTTCCGCGTTTATGTGCTTAATTGTGCTGTTAATCCTTGTTAATTAGCACGGGGCCTGACATTTACAGAAAAGTTTTGAGTTATGACTTAGACAACAAACGGTCCCTAGAGGAAGGGTGAGTGCCTGGCTGACGAAACAGTGTTGTCACGCCCCGAGACCGAGACTCATGACATCGGCGATATTAAACATTTATAAAAATTGTAAAACATTAAGCCATCGTAGCGTAGCTCAAACCAGTCTATTAATAATCGAAATATAATCGGTTTTACATCTGAAACAAAAGTTTAAATAACAGAATGCGGAAGCGAAAATACATAATTAAACAGAAATCTGAATCTTCACCAGCCCCAGAATTGTTCTTGTTCTTCTTCTTCTACTTGCTCTTCACTTATCTGGGTGGAGAAGTAAGGGGTGAGTGTTTGGGGAAACACTCAGCAAGTGGGGGATACCATTCGAGCAAACAACAAATATATATACATATTCACCAAAATTTGGAACAGAGCATAACAGAGCATCACGGAGCATAACAGAGTATAACAGAGCATGACAGAACATGACAGAGTATAACAGAGCATGACAGAACATGACAGAACGTGACAGAACGGCAATGATAATAACTTCGTGTCTATGGTTTACTGATCAGTCCCTAATTTTTATTCCTCTAAGGGGTCGAGGCCATGTGGTCACACCAAGTAACCTAGAGTGCGAAATATTCCCTAGACCCATATAACGACAGAGATATCAGTGCAAGACAGGACTTGAACGAAACAGAGATCTGACGTGAAACAAGTGCTCGAATAGTAGTTCAAAACCGAAACTCGAAATGAAAATTACATATATATATCAAACGAATTACTTAGCAAAAGCCCACTTACTCTTTAAATTCTTCGGCCGAAAATCTGGTAGTACAGAAATCTGGAAAACTGGCGTATGACTGCTGCTAAACTTCGCACAATTGCTCGCAGGATTTCAATGAGAAATCTGATAGCAAAATCTTCTGAACACGTCGCAATTTACGTAGGACTTTGGCTAAGGGATTTGGCGAAACTGCTGCAGAACTTTGGCGTGAGTTTGCTGCTGTTCTAACTGAGGGATTTCGAATGGTGTGAGCAACTCCGTGGCCATCCTCTGGTATTTATAGGCGTAGAGGTGAAAAAGTCGAGCGTCCGCCATTAAAGCTCTTAATTCCCTGACATTACGTCGACTGTTACACGCGCATGATTTCCGAGTCTTAATTGGCCCTTAATTCCCTTAATTCTACGGTTACGGCATGAAATCTGCCTTGTACGCGTGAGAGATCTCTTCGACTTTTCACGATGAAGCTTTCTGTACAACAATCTTGCTTCGCGTCGAGGAATTCTAGCTTTTTCGTGGAGAAGATGAAGTCTGCGTCGCTGCTGAATTTCGCGTTGCTGCTGAATTTCGCGTCGCTGCTGAATTTTGCGTTGCTGCTGAAATTGCATCTCTTAAGTCATCAGCTGCTGGATTTGCCTTGCTAAAAGTCCAACTGCTGAATTCTTCGTTGGTCCAAGCTGATTTCTTTTCAAACTCAACGACTGATCCTTAGCGTTAAGTCAAAACGTTGTCGTGTCAACTTATTCAAGCGACACCGTTTTGATTTCATTGAAAAGTATCTGCTGGTTATCTTTAAGTAATGTACCTGCTGGACTCTTGCAACGGCTGATTCGAGATACCTGTAGCTATCTTCTGGTTAAATCGTCGCACAAGCCATCTGCTGAATCTTTAGCGTGAAGGCGAAACGCTGTCGTATCGACTTATTCAAACGACATCGTTTTGCTATCGTTTACTTCCAATACCAACTGCAGGTTTGCGCTGTAGCTTCCTGCTGATTGCTGACATTACTGCTGACGTCATCATTGTTTAGCTCTCCAGCTGGTCTTCTCGCACCAGCTGATCTTTCTTCGTCTGCTGATCACGAATGGCCAACTGCTGAATGAGCGTAGTCACTACACAAAACGATGACGTATCATCCTTCCCACTAACTAATTCGACGCGTAACTGCTGGTTCCACAAAACGACGGTGTTTCATTCTCGCGCCATCAACTGCGGATCAGCTTTCCCCAACAGGCGCTACTGCTGAATTTCGACCAGCAGCAATTTTTATTTTTAATTTTTTTTTGAAGCTGAATTTTCGGGTTTTCACATCCCTCCCTCCTTAAAAGAATTTCGTCCTCGAAACTTTGGTTACTCTGATTATCGAAAAGGTAGGGATATTGGCTTCGCATATTTTCTTCCACCTCCCAGGTGGCTTCTCTTTCGGTGTGGTTGGACCACTGGACCCTAACATAAGGGATCGTTCTTCGTCGGAGTACCTGGTCCTTCTGTCCACGATTCTAATCGGGACTTCTTCATAATTTAGTCCTTGGGTCAGATTTCCTTCCACAAGGAGTGGCCCTTCATCAAGAACATGACTAGAGTCTGGGATATATCTCCTTAGTTGAGATACATGGAAGACATTATGGATTCTGGACATACTGGGCGGTAAGGCCGGTCTGTAGGCAAGTGTTCTGAACTTTTCTAAGATTTTGAATGGTCCGACATACCGAGGATTTAGTTTTTCGGCCTTATCGAATCGGACTACTCCTTTCATCGGTGAAACCTTAAGGTACACTTTTTCACCTACTTCGAATGCCAAAGGTCTTCTCTTTAGATCTGCCCAGCTCTTCTGTCGATCATGGGCTGCCTTCAGTCTCTCCTTGATAATGGCTACCTTTTTCACTGTCTCTTGAACGAGCTCAGGTCCTGTGATAGCCTTCTCCCCGACTTCATCCCAATATAACGGTGATCGACATTTTCGTCCATAAAGGGCTTCAAATGGCGCCATCTTGATACTACTGTGGTAGCTATTATGGTACGCGAACTCTATTAGGGGTAGATGTTCGCTCCAATTGCTACCAAAGTCTAATGTGCAAGTCCGCAGCATGTCTTCTAGGGTCTGGATGGTCCTCTCAGTTTGACCATCTGTTTGCGGGTGATAAGCAGTACTGAGAGTAACCTTACTTCCCATGGCTTCTTGGAAGCTCTTCCAGAAACGAGATACGAACCTTGGGTCCCTATCTGACAGGATGCTTGTTGGAACTCCGTGCAGCCTGACGATGTTGTCCATGTACAACGAAGCTAGCTTTTCCAAGCCGTAGTTCATTCGGATAGGTAGAAAGTGCGCGGATTTTGTTAACCTATCCACGATTACCCATATTCCATCGTGGCGTAGTCTTGTCTTCGGTAGACCAACTACAAAGTCCATGGATATGTTTTCCCACTTCCATTCTGGAATTTCTAGTGGTTGTAACAATCCTCCAGGTCTTTGGTGTTCGGCCTTGACTTGTTGGCATACATGGCATCTTGCAACAAAATCAGCAACATCTCTTTTCATCCCATTCCACCAAAAATGTTCTTTCAAATCTCTGTACTTCTTTGTACTTCCTGGGTGGATTGAGAATTTGGACTTATGTGCTTCGGACATTACTTCTTGACGGAGGTTATCGACGTCTGGTACACATAGTCATCCATTCATCCAAAGGATCCCATCTTGGTCCGTCCGGAACTCAGGCGATTCCCTTTCCTTAATCCGTTCTTTCAGCCTCATCAAGCTGGGGTCTTGATCTTGTTTTAGCTTGAACAATTCCTTAAGGCACGGTTGGGCTGAGACTGAAGATAGTATTACCTTATTCATATTCTTCCGACTTAGCGCATCAGCCACCTTATTTTCTTTTCCTGGGTGGTAGTTGATCGTTAAGTCGTAGTCCTTTAACAGCTCGAGTCATCTCCTTTGTCTCAAATTCAATTCCTTCTGAGTGAATATGTACTTGAGACTTTGATGGTCGGTGAATACCTCGCACTTTGCACCATAAAGATAGTGTCGCCAAATCTTTAGGGCAAAAACCACCGCTGCAAGCTCTAAGTCGTGAGTCAAGTAGTTGCGTTCATGCATCTTCAGTTGCCTTGAGGCATACGCAATTACTCTGCCATCTTGCATGAGCACACATCCTAGTCCTTCTTTCGATGCATCGCTGTAGATGGTAAAGTCTTTGTCCCCTACGGGTAACGTCAGAACAGGGGCAGATGCAAGCTTCATTTTCAGAGTCTCGAAGCTTGTCTCACACTCTTCGTTCCAGTTGAACTTGTAGTTCTTATGGGTGAGTTGAGTGAGTGGCAAGGCTATAGAAGAGAAGCCTTCTACAAACTTTCGATAGTAGTCGGTCAACCCCAAGAAACTTCTAACCTCTGTCACCGTCTTAGGCTCAGGCCAGTCCATTATGGCTTCTACCCTCTTTGGATCTACTGATACGCCTGCTTCAGAGATTATATGGCCTAGGAATGCCACACTCTTCAGCCAGAATTCGCACTTCTTGAATTTGGCGTACAGTTGTTTTTCTCACAGGGTCTGAAGAGTAACTCGGAGATGTTCCTTGTGGTCTTCTTCACTTGATGAATATACAAGTATATCATCTATGAACACCACCACAAATTTGTCGAGGAATGGTCTGAATACACGGTTCATGAGGTCCATGAAGGCCGCTGGTGCATTGGTTAGACCAAATGGCATCACTGTGAATTCATAATGACCATACCTTGTCCTAAATGCAGTTTTAGGGACATCCTCATCCCTGATCTTTAGCTGGTGATAGCCTGACCTCAAATCCAGCTTGGAGAAGGTTGTAGCTCCCTTGAGTTGATCGAAGAGGTCGTCAATTCTTGGAAGAGGATACTTGTTCTTGATTGTGATCTTGTTCAACTCTCTGTAGTCGATACACAATCTCATGGTTCCATCCTTCTTCTTGACGAATAAGACTGGAGCTCCCCAAGGTGACACACTGGGTTGAATCTGCTTTTTGTCCAGCAGTTCCTGTAGTTGATCCTTGAGCTCCTTGAGTTCTGCAGGTGCCATTCGATAGGGTGCCTTGGATATCGGCGCCGACCCTGGCACTAGGTTGATCTCGAACTCAATTTCT